>WNGS01117536.1:0-13778 GCA_020271785.1 Procambarus virginalis
TGTCCAGTAACACTGCAGTGGTGAGGTTAATTGTGGTAATTGTGGTAAGAGCAATTTCAAATAGTGTGGTCTCAGGCAAGTCACTCTGTTTTACTTCCTTACACGGTCACAAGATAATGGAGGGGATGATATCAAACACCAACAAGTTTTGGTATTTTACTTAAAAGACAATGAGAATATATATGCATCAATGTATCAGGAACAATGTATGACAACTGCTCAATCCGTAGCAGAATAATCTGGAGCGCACCGATATGGCAACCCACGACAGCGCCACGCGTCACCTGTCAGATATCAGCTGACCGGCCCTCGCGATCGTGAGAACAGACTAGTACTTGTTTTCTAATATCAACGAGATCCCCGTTTATTTAACTTTTCACAAAACACTGTATTTAACATTCACATGGCATACTTATGATTTCACTGGCCTCAACGATCATATCTTATTCACACTGCACTCACAGTGACTTTTCACCGTACCAAAGATTACTCTATTCTTAATAATATTTACTGTGAATGCCTGCTCGTTGATCACTGAACTTATCTTTACATCTATACTTTCTCTCTAAGATATATCACTTGCAATCACTTCACATATGATTTATTCAGTACACAGGCCTATATATATATAGATAAATTCAGTATCAAATATACGCATATATATATATAATCCTGAAGACAATACACAGGCATTTATATCAATAATCATGGAGATCCCACACAGGCATTTATATCAATAAATTCTAGGCTCATAGCCTAACACCAATATCTGGTTTACTACCAATATATAATAATAATAATCACAGGAAATTAATTAGTCACAGTAAATTCCTTCATGATCCTGGTGCTTGCACACCCCACACTGATATATATGTAAACTGATACTGTGAGCGCTCTGGGTAGCCTCCCACACACTGTGCTCTCTGTGACTTAGACTCAAGTGAGACTTGCTCACGACATATAAATATCCTGACAAGATATATATAGCTAACTAAAGGGGAAATGGAGGGTAACTGTAAAACACCTACTTCACCTATCCTAGGATGACAGTTGGGTTGTAGCTCCTGGTCCAGGCTCTCGCCTCGTACACCCTCCAGAAACACAAGCCCACGCCTTAGATTTTCCGTCTCGCCGCTTTCTGTACACTGCAGGTCCGTGTTTCTCTTCCCCTACAGTACGTCGCAGGGTTGAAGTCGGTCTCCAGCCGTCAACTTTCCTCCCAACTACGGCAGCCAGCCTACGTCTTGGCGTCGTCGCACGTTTCCCAATAGTCCTGTCACGGTACTCCCAGAGGAACTGCCTCTCACCCCTACGAGGTCACTGTGAAGTTATCAGCCGTCCCAGACGATACTGCTTAAACTCCACACGCACAGCACCCGACTTCAGAGCACTTGAAGCTCACTTCACCGTCAATTCCCTCGTCGTCTAGATATATCGCTAGGTATTTGGGAAGACTTCTCGACGTGCTTGCATCCAACTGTTGACTCGTAGGGTTCCACGAAGGTGGGGTTACTGTCAAACTTGACAGGATCATCGATCACACGTTCAACCAAGTTGACAAGGTGGTCAACTTGATTCACTCACGGTGGATTGGCCCGGCCACCAAGCTGTCTCTTATACTGGTGAACTGCCAAGGACGTCACACACGACGATGCCTGGCCCACTTCTTGCAACGCACCTGTTCCGGAGCACTTGTTGCTCAATATTGTCAATTCCTTATCTGAGCCACATCTGGGTTGCAGGAAGACCTCACAGAGTGCGCGCTAACAACTGGAGACGCTTACATCCACCTGAGTTCGGTAAATCCGTCACTGACAGGATGACCGATCGCACGTCCTGCCTCTCGGACGTGTCGTGAAAGACTGATAGCGCTAAGGCGCCACCACGGCTGGACTCCCCCTGCCTATGTGACGTCACATTTTCCAAAGTCGGTTTTCATTGGCTCCCAGTGCCACGTCGCTGACGGTGACCAATCTGGCGACACTGACGTCACACAGTTTTGGCGGGAGAACAGACTCGCCAGCGCCATTTTGGCTCCCTAAAGGGCCTATCCCACAGGCCAAAATGTTCTTCTTTCACGAATTTCTTGGCTCATCGAGAATACTGCTCTCTCCCACATATGTTCAATTGATGCCTGCAACGTAGAGAACGCTCGGGAATAGTGGACATGACTCTTACAGCAGGCGTGGGAGAATTAGAAGGGTGGGAACACCGTCACAATATGTAAGTAAACTTGATTTGTCTAAGGGCTATTATCAAATTCCATCGACTGATTATGCGAGGGAGGTTACTGCTTTTGTGACACCTGATGGAGCTTACGAATTTAACGTGATGCCGTTTGGTCTGCGAAATGCACCTGCTACTTTTCAGAGACTCATGAATTTCTTACTCAAGGATGTGCCAGATTGTAGGGCCTACCTTGATATTGTTTTATACAGTAAGAATTGGTCAGATCATCTCTTAGGTCTTAGGAACTTGTTTACAGTGTTGCAAAGTGCAAAATTAACCATAAATATGAATAAGTGTAGTTGGGCTAGAGGTACTATAACCTATCTTGGACATGAAGTATGACAAGGTAAGATTATTCCATTACAAGATAAAATTCAAGCCATTGTGGACTACCCAGTGTTAACTAGTAGAAAAGGAGTCCAACGGTTTATTGGTATGTGTGCATACTATAGGCGTTATTGTAGAAATTTTTCAACAGTGGCTGCTCCTTTGACAAATTTGTTAGGCAAACATGTAAAGTTCCAGTGGACACAAGATTGTCAGAATGCTTTTCAGAACCTAAAGGGCATATTGTCTACATCACCTGTTCTTGCTAGTCCCCAATTTGATAAACCTTTCATATTACACATTGATGCATCAGATGTTGGTATAGGGCTGTGTTGATTCAAGTTGGTTTAGATAATATTGAACATCCTGTGTATTATTATTCAAGAAAATTTAATGCAGCTCAGAAAAATTATTCAGTGGTAGAAAAGGAGGCATTGGGTCTTATATTGTCAATTAAAAACTTTGAAATTTATTTGTCAGGAAACAAAGTGTTAGTATTTACAGACCACAATCCCCTTATCTTTATAAATATGATGAAAGTTAAGAATCAACGTATTTTGCGCTGGTCCTTATATTTGCAAGAATTTATGTTGAGATCAAACATATTCCAGGCAGGCAGAATGTTATTGCTGATGCTTTGTCAAGAAGTTTTGATGTACCATAAATGTATGTATTATTTTTTTGTGCTTAACATTTTTACTTCAGAAAAAATGCCATTGATCTTCAATCCATTGCATTTTTTTTCTTGGAGGTGGAAGTGTTACGTACCTCTATAGCTACGTAATTAAATACATTTAATTTGTACTTCTACATTAATATGTACTTCTATATATGCCTTGTTTTATCTGATTATATATACATCTAAATATTCTTTACTTGTATGTAAGATATGTGTTGCCTGATTTATATGTTGAATTAGGCCTAACTTTTCCACCCGTGGGAACGATTATATTCTCTTTGTTGGTTCATGGTTGTTTTCGTGGGAAAGTGGTTTTATCTATGATCATCAGTAGGAATCACTGATGGGAATTCTGTAATTGTTTGAACATTGGGGGGCAACATTCCATGAGAGACTTCTAGTTCCTGGTGGCAGGGGAGCGTTGCCAATATTTCCCTTTATTTTATTTTAATTACTGCATGTATTAATAATTACATTATTTTTGTTATGCATGTTATTCTGAATATTTACCAAGTTACTTTAAGATTACTCTTGTCACATTATTTTGCTCCATGTAAGTTTAATTAAATAATGTTAGTTTGGCAATTTTCTGCGGGGCAGAAGCAATGTTTTTGACTCCCGCAGTTTTAGTAGTCAGTAACTCACACGGGACAGGAGAGATAACAACTGGGGAGATAAGTCTGTTAATATTTGTTTTGCCATACATTTATATTATAGGAGAGCCAATACTTTAATTTGCTTTTATAAGTGATCTAGTCCATCTGTGCTTTATGTAATATTGTATTGAAATTATTGTTAATATATATAATATAATTTATATGTATATTTCTTAGTCCTAAGGGATAAATACTTTATTCTTGCTTGTGCCAATCATGTGGTTACATTGGTGACCCGCTCTATATTACAGCAATTTTACAATGTCCCTAGACAACAAGTTTCTTACTGCTGTACAGGGTTACGAGCCGTGACGAACGATCTGGTAACACCCTCACCACGGCAAGGAAGCACCGAGGGGTTAGGACCCAGAATGTGGAATGACTTTCCCAATTATGTCAAATTGTACATCTCAACCAGTATAAGAGAAAAATTAAGTACTACCTAATAAACTATGTAACCTACCATACCTCCTAAATGTCAAACCATTATCTAACAATATTGATTGACCAACTTTTTTTTAACTGCCGATATCCGCCATATATAAACAAGAAAATTGTAGTCTAGTTAAAATTACGTTTGCTGTCATGTTTCAATTTTTTGTTCTATCCATTACTATTCTTTTTTTCCTTTTGTCAATTAAATTTATGCTTTGATCTCTTTATTTAAATTTTAGTCTGTTGCCACATATGCACAGTTTCGGGCAATATTTTTTTTTTAGGCATAGTATGTACTAGCTCTAAAAATCCAACATTGTAACATATTTTATGTATGCACTTTTACCTGAATAAATATTAGAGATTAGATAGAACAAAAAAAAAATTAGTTTGATAGGGTACACGCATTTCCCGTCCAGCCTGGGCCCCGTTACCAGTTTTGCGCGGCTCTGGCAGGAGCCGAGGAATACCACTTACCAGGCCTGCAAAAGCGCCAAATGCTTGTCGATGCACTTAAGGGCGTTGTTCCAATCAGTGCTCCTCTTTTAAACAGTCCTACGGTATTGTACATTCTCTCACGCTGGTGCTAAGTCCATCTTACATCATCCCAGAATCAAACCTACCTCTGAAAGCAGCTCCCTCACCGGAAACCCTTCCAGTTGGTGGTCCGATGATCCAAACTGACAACCTAGGTTGGTTTCTTTCCCAAGTACAACAACACCCAGAGCAGGAATGAGGTGGGGGGGGGGGCGAGCCAACCCCAGCAGCTCCAGGCGGACACTTACCACGGCAAGGAGACCCCTTTGCGGAGGGATTGACTATTAAACTTGTACCTTTATGTAGCTAATAATAAACTTTTGTATTTAAATACTTACTACCACTATACTTACAGTTGCTAATAGCGTATGAAGAAAACAGACTTTCTAGAGGTTATTAACAAGGAAAATTTATGATGTCTTATTTATACATGACTAGTGTACAAGTGTTCTAACATTCACAAAACCATTAAAGATAATTCAGATATTCATTTTGGCAATCATTTCCATCTTGTCGAGAGCAGCAGTGAAGGCGTCGAAAGCCGCAGCAACATGCGACTCTAGGCCAGTCCCTACTTCACGCCGCCGCCTCACTGATCTCTCACCAAAGGCATGGTCGAAGAACTTTATGACCGGCTTTCTAGTGGGGTCGAACAACGACACGAAGAGCAGCACACCACCGAGTAGGAAGCCAGCCACACTAAAACAATCAGAGGGATGAGTAAATTAACACATCAGCAAAGCTGCATTGCTTAAAATGTTCAAAGTATTTAACCTAACACTAATGGTGCTACATAGCCTTCCCGGTTTGGTGCCTTCTATTGATAATTACTTACTACTAACCTTACAGTAAAATGGTAATACAATTACATCAAAATTGTGGACGATAATCACTTTAAACTGTTTTATAAGATAAATTTGAGCATGGCAGTAGTTTAAGGCTGTGTGTAAACAGTAGGGACACATTTAGTCTGGGAAAGAGGGAGAGGGACTGATTGTAAAACATCCAAATGTATTTCACTTTTGCAGTTGTCTAGATTCTAGATCACACTAATCTGTACATTATACATAGGGTGTATGATTTTGAAGTTAATTAATAATTTGTACAGAGTTGCCAATGGTGTACGGCATTTCGGCCAAACCTAAAACGATTAATATTTTGTTAACTTATCAAGTAATCCTTAAACGTAACTAGAAATTTAACAATTTGAACTCATGATAATGCTGAAGTAGACATAGCTTCAAGTGAAATATCTAAGTAACAAAATGTTTAAGTGACCTCGATAAAGCCAAAACATGCCCACATTTCTTGCCCGAAACGCTATTCGTATTAGTAGCCTTAGGAATAGTATGTACAAGCTCTTTCTATATATTCTTCATTATGTTTGTAACATGTATGTATGTACTTTTTCCCGAATAAAACATTTAATTTAAAACGTGTATGAACACGCTGGCTTCCTGTCCCGACAATGAATTATTATTATTAGTAGTAGTAGTAGTAAGTGAAAAGTAAGGGTGTCATTTGGTACACAAGACCGATTCGACGAAGCTAGTTCCCCCCCCCCCCCTTTAATTTAAAAATATATATATTGTTAGGCTAGGATGTATTCGCTTAGGCTGCATTAGTATGTTGGTCCAGGCTTTGCTTATTAAACCACAATTGGGAGGCAATTCCACAATATTGGATCCTTAATTAATAATTTGGATAAGTTACGAAATTTCAGGTGCTTTTTGAGAGACTAGTTCCATTTCACCTCCAAGTTGCATTTCAGTTTATAATTAAGAACTTTTAAAGTAAACTGCAGAAACGTTATTGATCTTAAAGACAGCTATTTATACCCACTTTATTTAAAGAACAATGTTTGAATTTTTCAGAATGCGTCAATTAAATAGCATATGAAGTCCATACTGTTTCAGGCTTGGTTCTGCTCAACCCTTTATGATGCCTTAACCCTATTCTTCTACAATACTGAGTAGGCTCTAGCAATTATTGTTAATGTCATCTGCAGTTTATTCATTCTTACAAACATTGTTGGCAGGCAAACTAAAGCATAATTGAAGCCTTTCACAGCCTAAATGGAATGAAGATTCCATCACTTTAATATAGATTACCCGTGTCAACGTTATAAAATTGCAAATAGATATAATTAAGGAAAATTATCAAATTTTAACAAATTAAAAATATACCAACAAGTTCTGTACCCGTGTAGACGGTCAGTACTTTAAATGGCTATGTATACATTGATAATTAAATTACCAGAAAATTTTAACCTTCAACCTACACTGTGGCACAAACTGCTTCGCAATAACTTGCGATCCTCGTCTCCAATCTTTGAAGAATTTCTGCTTTTTATAAGTTTTTACCTTTGCTTGTTACAGCAAGGGAAGATTTTAATTCTTTAAAATCTTAAAAAGGTAGGTTGATTCGAGGGAGAAGCTTATTCAATATACTGACCAGCCACAAATTGCAGGGCATTGATGCTCTGCTTCATTTACATTAATTATCCTGCCAGGAGTGTCAAGATGTAAAGCTGACTGCTTAATATAAAAGCTTAGCTTGGAATGTAGTTACAAAATCTGAGCATTTACCAGATATTTCTAAAATAATTTAACGTGGAAACTAGGTTATAATTTAACCTAGAAACTTACTTTAATAGGAGTTTCTCAGAGCCGAACAGTTTAAAAACTTTGCTTACCTGTAGACGACGTTGCCGACTGTGGAGCCTGATCTAGCCAAGGGGACGTCTGTCCGCAACCTTTCCAATTCTACCTTCGTCTTGTTTGCTCCATGTTCGTCAAGAGGAACACCCATACCATAGGAAACCCCAATCACCATTAGTAGCAGCACACTGAAAAAAAAATATTACCTTTTGAAAGTTGCAGCTCAAACTAATCTAGGCACAAGTTACTCAGGTATTTTGAATCCTATTAAACCCCTGTATATTCTTTACAGGTTTTAAATAAAAATCATTAATTATTATCATTAATTATTATTTCAGGGCAACGCCTGGTGGGTTTGATGCTCCCTGGATACTAGTCTGGGAGATGTTGAAATGAAAATTAAGAACTAGTGCAGACTAACGTCCGCATTTTCAGCCACATACTAAGAATTATAAATTGAGCAATTGCTGCACAGAATAAAGTGTTTCGAATCGCCTTGGTATGGATATCACACAAATATAACCCATCATAATGACAGACATTGCAGCTAAATTAGCTTGTAACAAGATCATGTTGAATTATATCTAGGTATTCATCTCTTGTCAAAACCATATTGTTCCAAACTCTCGGGTCTGATTGGGGAGAAATTACCGATTCCCAACGACCTGAAAGCACCAGTATAAAAAGCTATGATTTGTTCAGATCTGAAACCTATGTTTATGGGCAACACAAAACGTCCACCAGAATGTGCAACAGTGGTTGCCAGGATCATGTTAAGTTACTGTTACCTGTGGCAATCATTACGGGTTGTAACGTACGTTTATGTTACGTTGTTGGGTTGATTAGACACTGTTTAGCGAGTTTCATATTTATTTAGTAGTCCTGGATACAGCAGTGTCTTAGACGTTAAGACGAAGCCTGGAGCAGAGTAGAGAGCCGAGTGAGGCCGGAGTCGTGGAGCTCTATGCGGGAGAGCGTGGCGGCTCGATTGGGAATTGCGAGTGTCTGAACTCTGGGAGCGAGAGCGTTCTAGCTGGATGCAGTCGTAGTCTGCTGTCTGCTCTGTGTCGAAGCTGTAGCGTCTTGGGTCGATTAGAACTGCCCAAGCCGAGTACTACATTATTGACTGGAGATTGTCCTGGTTTGCTATTCTCAAATCGCTGGCTTATATACGGTTACTACACCTCACAGTAAGATAGGAGGGTGGAAAAACCGTTACCTGTAAATAGGGATAGGATTATAGCTTGTGTAATTAGTTATGCCATTAAGATGAGAAAATCGAGCGAGTATAGGTTTACTCGCTACAGGGTTAACCACGCGTCTCCTCTGGTCCATACCGCTCAGGGTTACTAAAATGTTCAACTTGTGGTTGGCTAGCCGCTCCCTGCCACGTCCTTACTGGGCGTGTAAAAAGGTGCCGATTCCTAAGATTTCTAGGCCAGGAAACATTCCCCCCCACCCTCTCACACTATTGCCCCATTACAATTTCTTCTACGATAGTGCGGCCGTTTCATTAGATCGTAAACAGCCGACTTTCTCAAGCTATCAGGATCGACGAGAGGCAGAAGGCGTTCATTCCTGTGAATGGATGCGCTGAAAACCTTGCGATCCTAGATGCTCTTCTGGCTGAGGTCCGAGTGCTGAAACATCCTGTGCACCTTGACATTGAGAAAGCTTTCGACAGCGTCCCTCATGTGGCCATCGATCGGCCCATGGAGCGCAAGGAAATCACTAAGCCCTTAGGGATTATATTATGTCGGGCTATGATGGCGCCTCGACAGTCGTAACCAGTCAGAAGGAGAAATCTAAGGTAATCCCTGTGGCTAGGGGAGTCAAACAAGGATTGACCCTTTTAAGTTTTTTTTTCAATTTGGCGATTGATGGGGTAGTTACCAATATGAAGAAACTGGGCCTGGGGATTCATCTGGGGGGGGGGGGAGTAAAAGGTGTCAGTACTAGCACTTGCAGACGAGCTGGTCGTGGCGGCGGAGACGCCAGCCGGCCTTCGGGTATTGATGTGCGATACGTTGAGTAGCGCTGGCTTGAGGGTCAACGCGGGAAACTGCCGATCTCCAAGCCTACAGATTGATGGCAAATGCAAGAATGGTATCTTCACAAACAGGGTTCCATGTCGAGGGCGCAGCCATGGACTATTGGTATCACTGACGAGTACAAGTACCTTAGTATTCTCGTTGGTGACAGTGGCAGGGGCATCTCCCATGGTTCACCGAGGAGGGTCTTATTATCACGCAGGGCCCCCTCAACCCTCAAGAGGTTATACGTGCTAAAACACCACCTCGTTCCTAAACAACCACCGTCTTATTCTGGGGGTGGTGTACAAAACTGAGCTAGCGAGAATCGACCGGAGGATGAGGCAAGTAAGTAACTAACTATCAATAGAAGGCACCAAACCGGGAAGGCTATGTAGCACCATCAAAAATGCGGGATAATCAGAGGGCGCTAAATATCACCAAGGATGCCAATACGAGAAAAAAAACGTATAAGGCGAACGATATCAAAAGTATCAGTCGCCAAGAATTCTATCGAGGGACAAACGACTGCGGGGGGCAGTCGGAAAACAAGACACATGCTCGTCCTGGAAGTCAGGACATTCAACAAGGATATGTACGACCGTAAGAGGGACAATGCAATTCGGACAATAAGGAGCAGAGCGGCGCTCCATTAAGTGACCGTGAGTTAAACGGGTATGGCCAAGATGTAACCTAGCCAGAGCCGTTTCCCACCGTCGGTTATGGTGGCAGGAGGAAGGCCACTGGGACACGACTTTTGAGAGTACGCAGTTTGTTACCAATAACAGAAGACCAACAACGCTGCCAACGGGCAAGGATGGAGGCATGAATAACTGGGTAAAAGTCAGAATAAGGAACACCTTTACGGGAGACGGGACAAGTGCGGATAGCGTCCTTAGCGGCAGTATCCGCACGCTCATTTAAAGAGACACCAACATGGCTGGGAACCCAGCAAAACGCAACCGACTTAAATTTACTGGAGATAAGAAACAGCCAATGTTGAATCTCGATGACCACAGGGTGGACGGGATTAAAGGACCCTAAAGCCATGAGGGCACTACGAGAGTCAACTACTACCACGAAGGAGGACTGTCTCCGGGAAAGCAGGAGACGAAGAGCATAGAGAATAGCATAGAGTTCTGCTGTGAAGATGCTAGCCTCTGGAGGAAGGCGACACATATAAGTCTGGTCAGGAAAAACAACAGAGTAGCCCACACCATCAGCAGACTTTGACCCGTCGGTGAAGATGGGAACGGAGTGGGAGTGAGAAGAAAAGTGCTCAAGGAAGAGGCGTTTCAGAACTGTAGGAGGGGTAAAAGCTTTAGTGATGCGGGTCAGAGAAGTACAAAATTTGGGAAGGGGGACCCTCCACGGGGGTAAGGAGGGAACAATACGAGGAGAAACATTAGTAAGATGAACCGAAAGAGAATCTTGTAAGCGAGACAAACGGACAGAAAGAGGAAGGAGGTGAAGAGGAACAGGAACTACAGGAGGGGTAAAAGTCAAAGCACGATAGAGGCGAGAGTGAGGATGCTGTAAGGATCGCGCTAGATAGCGAAGACTGTAACGATCACGGCGATCCTGGAGAGACAAAGCCAGTGTCAGCGTACAAACTGAGGGTAGGAGTGGAACGAAAAGCACCAGAGCTGAGGCGCAACCCAGTATGGTGCAAAGGATCAAGACGGCGAAGAGTAGAAGGAGAAGCAGAAGAGTATGCAGGACAACCATAATCAAGCTTAGACAGCACGAGAGAGGAATGCAAATAGAGGAGCGTGCGCCTATCCGCTCCCCAAGAAGTATGGGACAAAACCTTAAGGAGGGTAAGAGCCTTAGAGCATTCCACACGGAGGTAAGAGACATGGGGCGACCAAGACAAACGAGTGTCAAAAAATAACCCCAAAAGCTTTGCGGAATCCTTGTACTCAAGGGGATGACCATAAAGTGACAAAGAGGGACGAAGAACGACCCGCTTCCGAGTAAAAGTCATGGCACAAGTCTTAGTAGTAGAGAACTTGAAGCCGTGATTGGTGGCCCAAGAGGACACGGCATCAATCGCAAGTTGAAGCCGCCGTTGAAGGAGAGGCGAATCATCACCTCGACAGCAAAGAGTAAGATCGTCAACATAAAGAGCGGAGAAGATGCCAGAAGGAACGGAGGAAAGGAGACCATTGAGGGCAACCAGAAAAAGCGTAGTACTCAGAACACTACCTTGGGGCACACCTTCACACTGCCGAAAAGAGGCAGAGAGAGTGGCACCAAGCCTAACTCGAAAGGTACGACGAGAGAGAAAGTTTTGAAGGAAGAGAGGAAGATTACCACGAAGGCCAAAAGAACGAAGTTGGGACAGAATATGGTATCTCCAAGTCGTGTCATAAGCCTTTTCCAGGTCAAAAAGGACAGCAACAACGGAGGTCTTCGCAGCAAAAGCAGTACGAATATAGACCTCCAAGTTCACCAGGACATCAGTCGTGCTGCGGCACTTGCGAAAACCAAATTGGGAAGGAGAGAGGTGGTGATGGTGTTCCAAGAACCACATGAGACGGACATTTACCATACGCTCAAACAGCTTGCAAACACAACTCGTGAGAGCAATAGGGCGGAAGTCCTGAGGGGACGTACCGAGAGACCCTGGTTTCCGAATAGGGAGTACAACAGCATCGAGCCAGTCCACAGGGACGGACGACGACTCCCAGACCTGGTTATACAGATTCAGTAAATACTGAATCGTGCACGGAGGGAGATGGCGAAGCATCTCATAATGAACGTCATCCGAGCCCGCTGCCGTAGATCCGCAGAGGGCCAGGGCAGACTGAAGTTCAGAAAGAGAGAAAGGGTCATTATAGGGAAGGCGGAGATGAGTGTGGAAATCTAAAGGATAAGATTCAAGAACAGGCTTACGAAGAAGAAGGATCTGGGAAGATGAGAACCAGAGCTAACAGAAGAAAAGTGGGAACCCAGTTCGGCCGCGACCTTCACTGGATCCGCCACAAGAGTCCCACGGAGGTGGAGAACTGGCGAGACATCCGGAACGAACTTGCCCGCAATCTTGCGGACCTTCTTCCAAATCTGCGGGAGAGGAGTATCGGATGAAATGGTGGAAACATAAGATTTCCAACTCTCACGTTTAGCAGCACGGATGGTCCTACGGGCCACCGCACTTGCCTTCCGAAAGAGAAAAGAATCAGCCGTCTGCCGGCGGCGGTGTTTTTTCCAGGCTGCACGCTTACAGCGGACAGCCCGAGCACAGTCCGCATTCCACCAGGGAACACACTTCCGGGTGCCCCGGAGGAAGAGCGAGGGATAGAGCTGAGGGCAGCATTGAAGACTGTCATAAAAAAGGAGGAGGGCGCGAGGAAGAGGCAGAGAGGAGAGGTCAGAGAGTAGCACGGAGGGTGAATAGGCACCAGTCAGCCTTGGCAAACTGCCACCTAGGAAAGGAAAGAGGAGGGTGGAAAGAGAAAAAGGAAACTAGGATGGGGAAATGATCACTTATGGAGGTCATCAAGAACCTGCCACGTGAAATCCAAGTAGAGGGACGACGACGCAGAGAGAAAGATCAAGACAGGAAAGGGTGCGAGTTCGAGAGTCCACATGAGTGGGCTCACCAGAATTCAGAAGAGATAAAGCGAGGACGAACGGTTCGAGAAGACGGCCTCGGGTGTTTGTCAGAACATCACCCCATAGGGAATGTCGACAGTTGAAATCACCCAAAAGGAGCACCGGCTCTGGCAAGGAGTCCAGGAGGTGCTTAAGATCAGGAAGGGAAAGAGGGACATTAGGAGGGAGATAAATGGAACAGACTGTATACCATTTACCCACAAAAACACGGGCAGCAGAACAATGGATAGGGGACGGAAGGAGGAGGGGGACGAAGGGAATATCAGATCGAATTAAGAGAGCAGTAGAGTTATGGGCCCCAGCTCTTGCTGGGGGGAGGAGAAAGAAAGGAATAACCACGAAAGTGACCAGGACGAGCACCAAGCATTGGTTCCTGGAGACAAACACAAAGTGGTGTAAACTGTGCAATTAGAAGTTGGAGTTCATGGAAGTTGGCATAAAATCCACGAATATTCCACTGAAGAATAGACATTATCAAAGAGATAGGATAGGAATAGAGAACAAGAAAGAAATGAAGGTAAAGAGGAACACAGTTTATGAAAGAATCTCAGGATCAGGGTCAGGATCAGGGTCCGGAGTAGGGTCAGGGTCAGGAGCAGGGTCAGTA
>WNGS01117540.1:0-11021 GCA_020271785.1 Procambarus virginalis
CTAAAGTCTTGGTACACAACATCACAATCCTTAATCTACTGCCTCAACTATGCTAGAATAAAAAGGTTACAAATTTGTTAAACATGAACGGCCCTTTATAAACCATGTGCGACTTCAATTATTAATTTATGTTGTTCAAGCTGAAGACGAATTTTATTTGCTAATATAGATTCGATATTCCCACAATAGACGTAAGCTAATTGGTCGATAGTTTACGCAAGTGATCTATCTCCTTTCTTAAAACTGGTATCACATTAGCAACTTTCCAAAACTCTGGCACTGTGCCTGACTCTATTGATTTATCTAAATATGATTGACAGTGGGTCACAAAGCTCCTCTTTGCATTCTTTCAGCACTCTGGCAAACACTTCATTCCGGCCCTGGGGATTTGTTTGTTTGAGTTTTACTATTTGTTTTAATAACATCCTCCCTGGTAACTGCTAAACTCGTCAATCTGTCCTCGTCCCCACCCAACAGAGACTTGTTGGGCTGAAGGCATATTGTTAAGTTCCTCTTTAGTAAATACAGATACAAAATATTTATTAAAAATACTACTCATCTCTTCATCACTATCTGTTATTTGACCTTCTCAGTTTTTAATGGACCTATCCTTTCCCTAGTCTTAGTTTCGATATAACTGAAAAAACCCTTTAGGATTTGTCTTTGCTTGCCCTGCTATACGAACTTCATAGTTTCTTTTTGCTTTCCTTATCTCTTTTTTAACATTTCTAAATAGTTGTACGAATTCCTGTTCTAAAGTGACCTCCCCATTTTTAATCATCTTGTACCAAGCTCTCTTTTACCTATAAGATTCTTCAAATTCTTTGTTATCCACTTTGGGTCATTAGTAATCGATCTATTCAATTTGTGTGGTATACTACGTTCCTGTGCTTTGTTTAGAATATTCTTAAATACGTTATAAATTGAATCTACATAGAAATACCCATTTACATCACCCATCGCTGGGTTCATGTCTCGCTCCAAGACCGGCCCCCACCCCATACCCATGATTTTCCAATCAATTTGACCCAAAAAATTTCTTAGGCTATTTTAATACTGAAATTCAAGACAGCTATAGAATTAGTTAGGAGCAAGGGTGGACTCCCGATCATATGTGGCATTCTTCCAGGAAAGGGAGTGGAAATGCATGGATGTCGAGGGCACTTGGTGTCAATTCAGGCTGGAAAGATATTGCAAATCTAATGCAATATCTTATATGACAACTGGGAACGCTTCTATGGAAGAAATGAAATGTATGCGCAGGATGGGGTGCATCTATCGAGAGCGGGGTTGTTGCTGTTGCAAACTCGTTGGAAGAAGTGGTTAGAGGTGTTTGTTTGGGTTTAAACTGTTAGTAGATAGAGGTATGGAGTTGTTTGGAGGAAGGATGTAATAAAAGTATGTGTTTGCGGGGGAAAGGAATTGGCAAAATGATCAGGGAAAGAAGAAGGGCCTCAAAATAACCATTCACTTAGGTATATTACACAAACAGTAGAAGTCTAAGAAATAAAATTAACGAATTAAATGCTCTTGTCTGCACAGAAAAATAGATATTATTGCACTTACCCGAAACGTGGATGAATGTTGATAATAGAGAACTATTAGCCGAATATCAAATAAATGGATTTAATCTATTTCACACACAGAGATATATTAGACGAGGTGGTGGAGTAGCCATATACGTTAAGGACAATTTGAAATGTAGTCTCAAGAGGGAATCAAAACTGAGCCACAGAAACTATTTGGATAGAATTAAACGAAAAAGCAAATATTTATAATAGGAGTTATATATAGGCCACCAAATTTAACAGAATGGAAGCAAAGCATCTATGGGATGAAATATCAAGGGCATCTAGATCTAACAGTATTTATGTCATGGGTGACTTTAATTTGAGTGGAATAAACTGGTTGAACAAAACAGGGAATAGTGAAGCAGAAGATTTTCTAGAATTAATTGACGATTGCTTTCTTACGCAACACATTAAGGAACCAACACGGGAAAATAATATTTAGATTTAGTGTTAACTAACAGGGAAACACAAATTAATGACATCGAAATAGGGAGTGAGCTAGGGAACAGTAATCACAAAGAAATCAGATTTGCATAGAATGGAATAGACCTGTAGGAGAAAATTCTGTTAAGTGCCAGATTTTCGAAAAGCTGATTTTAATAGCCTAAGAATTTTTTTTGGGTCAATTGATTGGAAAGTCTTGGGATGGGGTGTGGGCCGGTCTTGGAGCGAGACATGAACCCAGCGATAGGTGATGTAAATGGGGATTTCATCAGAACATAAGAACAAAGGCAACTGCAGAAGGCCTATTGGCCGATACGAGGCAGCGCCTATTTATAACCACCCAATCCCACTCATATACATGTCCAACCCATGCTTGAAACAATCGAGGGACCCCTCCTCCACAATGTTACGCGGCAATTGGTTCCACAAATCAACAACCCTGTTACTGAACCAGTATTTACCCAAGTCTTTCCTAAATCTAAACTTATCCAATTTATACCCATTGTTTCGCGTTCTGTCCTGTGTTGATACTTTCAATACCCTATTAATATCCCCTTTGTTATGTCCATTCATCCACTTGTAAACCTCTATCATGTCACCCCTAACTCTTCGCCTTTCCAGTGAATGCAAATTAAGCTTTGTTAATCTTTCTTCATATGAAACATTTCTAATTTGGGGAATTAACTTAGTCATCCTACGCTGGACACGTTCAAGTGAATTTATATCCATTCTATAATATGGCGACCAAAACTGAACTGCATAATCTAAATGGGGCCTAACCAGAGCAAGATATAGCTTGAGAACCACACCAGGTGTCTTGTTACTTACGCTGCGATTAATAAATCCGAGTGTCCTATTTGTCTTATTACAACATTTATGCATTGATCCTTTTGTTTTAAATTCTTACTAATTATAACTCCCAGATCCCTTTCGTAATCCGACTTCGCAATCTCAACACCATCTAGCTCGTATCTTGTAACTCTATCATCATTACCTAGCCTCAGAACTTTACATTTATCAGCATTAAACTGCATCTGCCAGTCCTTTGACCATTTCAAAACCCTATCTAGATCAACTTGAAGTGATAGTGAGTCCTCCTCCGAATTAATTTCCCTACCGATTTTCGTATCTAGCTCGTATCTTGTTGGTACAAAATGATTAAAAATGGGGAGGTCACTTTAGAACAGGAATTCGTACAACTAGTTAGAAATGTTAAAAAAGAGATAAGGAAAGCAAAAAGAAACTATGAAGTTCGTATAGCAAGGCAAGCAAAGACAAATCCTAAAGGGTTTATTCAGTTATATCGAACTAAGACTAGGGAAAGGATAGGTCCATTAAAAACTGAGACAGCTCAAATAACAGATAGTGATGAAGAGATGAGTAGTATTTTTAATAAATATTTTGTATCTGTATTTACTAAAGAGGAACTTAACAATATGCCTTCAGCCCAACAAGTCTATGTGGGTGGGGACGAGGACAGGTTGACGAGTTTAGCAGTTACCAGGGAGGATGTTCTTAAACAAATAGTAAAACTCAAACCAAACAAATCCCCAGGGCCGGATGAAGTGTTTGCCAGAGTGTTGAAAGAATGCAAAGAGGAGCTTTGTGACACACTGTCAATCATATTTAATAAATCAATAGAGTCAGGCAGAGTGCCAGAGTTTTGGAAAGTTGCTAAGTAAGTAACAAGACACCTGGTGTGGTTCTCAAGCTATATCTTGCTCTGGTTAGGCCCCATTTAGATTATGCAGTTCAGTTTTGGTCGCCATGTTATAGAATGGATATAAATTCACTTGAACGTGTCCAGCGTAGGATGACTAAGTTAATTCCCCAAATTAGAAATCTTTCATATGAAGAAAGATTAACAAAGCTTAATTTGCATTCACTGGAAAGGAAGAAAGATTAACAAAGCTTAATTTGCATTCACTGGAAAGGCGAAGAGTTAGGGGTGACATGATAGAGGTTTACAAGTGGATGAATGGACATAACAAAGGGGATATTAATAGGGTATTGAAAGTATCAACACAGGACAGAACGCGAAACAATGGGTATAAATTGGATAAGTTTAGATTTAGGAAAGACTTGGGTAAATACTGGTTCAGTAACAGGGTTGTTGATTTGTGGAACCAATTGCCGCGTAACATTGTGGAGGTGGGGTCCCTCGATTGTTTCAAGCATGGGTTGGACATGTATATGAGTGGGATTGGGTGGTTATAAATAGGAGCTGCCTCGTAAGGGCCAATAGGCCTTCTGCAGTTGCCTTTGTTCTTATGGTCTTATGCATGAATGTTCGTAATAAGGCAAATCGGACACTCGGATTTATTAATCGCAGCGTAAGTAACAAGACACCTGGTGTGGTTCTCAAGCTATATCTTGCTCTGGTTAGGCCCCGTTTAGATTATGCAGTTCAGTTTTGGTCGCCATATTATAGAATGGATATAAATTCACTTGAACGTGTCCAGCGTAGAATGACTAAGTTAATTCCCTAAATTAGAAATCTTTCATATGAAGAAAGATTAACAAAGCTTAATTTGCATTCACTGGAAAGGCGAAGAGTTAGTGGTGACATGATAGAGGTTTACAAGTGGATGAATGGACATAACAAAGGGGATATTAATAGGGTATTGAAAGTATCAACACAGGACAGAACGCGAAACAATGGGTATAAATTGGATAAGTTTAGATTTAGGAAAGACTTGAGTAAATACTGGTTCAGTAACAGGGTTGTTGATTTGTGGAACCAATTGTCGCGTAACATTGTGGAGGTGGGGTCCCTCGATTGTTTCAAGCATGGGTTGGACATGCTTGAGTGGGATTGGGTGGTTATAAATAGGAGCTGCCTCGTATGGGCCAATAGGCCTTCTGCAGTTGCCTTTGTTCCTATGTTCTTATGTTCTTATGGCTATTTCAAAGGAAACAGAGTTAGTATAAATGGGGTTAAGTCAGAGTGGGATAATGTTGTTAGTGGAGTGCCTCAATGCTCTGTCCTGGGACCTCTGTTGTTTATAATATATATATGATTTAGATTCAGGTTTGAGTAGCAACATTTGCAAATTTGTAGATGATACAAAATCGGTAGGGAAATTAACACGAAAGAAGACTCGCTATCACTTCAAGTTGATCTAAATAGGGTTTTAAAATGGTCAAAAGACTGGCAGATGCAGTTTAATGCTAATAAATGTAAAGTTTTGAGGCTAGGTAATGATGATAGAGTTACAAGATACGAGCTGGATGGTGTTGAGATTGCAAAGTCGGATTGCAAAAAGGATCTGGGAGTTATGATTAGTAAGAATTTAAAACAAAAGGATCAATGCATGAATGTTCGTAATAAGGCAAGTAGGACACTCGGATTTATTAATCGAAGCGTTAGTAACAAGACACCTTATGTGGTTCTTCAATTTACCCAATTTATACTCATTGTTTCGTGTGTTGATACTTTTAATACCCTAATTAATCAGCGGTAGTAAATTGCGGGGTGATTGCCATCACAGAGCAAGCAGCGATGGACTGTTGCCTTGCATATGGAGTAGTGATGGTCCAGTGCGCACAGGCTGCACCTCTGGACAGGGTGCTGACATTTGTTGGTCGGGTGGGAGAGCTCGTAGCACTTAAAGCACTTCTGGATCTCATGGTATCGTTCCTTTTTATTTGGTGGGGTGGTATTTTTAGGCCGAAGCAGTAGAATCCTTGTGTGGCAACCTGGATGGCCGCAGCTATGAACGTAATGGTGAACGTAATCTTTTGGTGAACGTAATGGTGAACGCAGCTGGTGAACGTAATCTTCATTGATGTTTTGTCGGTGTTGCAGAACTCTAAGGTTGAATACCGACAGGTTTGGATTTTCGTCCTCGATATTGACCATGATATGATGTTGAGGTCGCTCAGCGATCCACTGGCTGGTCCTGCTGGTAAAAACAGTTCTTCCGGCCAGGATCTGATGTGGGAAGTGAGGATGCAGGTGGTGCTCTTTGCGAAGAATGGCATCGTTAGTGAGGAGTTTTTCTAGCTCCTCTTCACATGAAAAGAAGAGAACGATATCTTCACCTTTCTGACTAATGTCAGCGGGTTCGAGGCCAGTAACGTCCTTCAGGACCTTTAAAGTATTGCTTCTCCCGATAGCATGACCGTCAAGTGGAGTCGCTCTGACCTTAAGACGTTTGGGTCGCATTGTGACCACACTGATTCTTGTGATGTGTTGGCGGGAGATGTCTCCCCCGTCGAGTGCTGAGGGATGCGGCCAATAGGCCCTCTGCAGTTCTTATTCCTACTACAATGCTGTACTACATCTTACTTTGCTCCTCACCTCTCTCTTACCTATTTATTGCCTGCATCTACTTCCTCATCACCACGAGGACACACCAGTTCACCCAGTGAGCCAAACTCCACGCTGACTTTGTCTCCAGTAGCACAGAGCATCACCTTCACTCACCAGACCACTCCACAAGTGTTCATTTGAATTTCATTATGGAATTCCAATTAAGTTATAATCGATCCAGCAATGCTGCTCAGTGCAGAAAACGACCATCTATAATGGATACAAGCTCTGAAAGTGACGGCGAATGGCATCACGTGAGTAAGGCTAACAGGACAAGCCACTCCATGACGACCCATCGCCCTATAAACACTCCAGCTTCCCCAGCTCTTCCAGCTCCTCTGGATACAAGTACTGTAAGTGACGGCGAGTGGCATCACGTGAATAAGGCTAACAGAACTAGCCACTCCATGACGACCCATCTCCCTATAATCACTCCAGCAATTCCAGCTCTTCCAGCAGCTCAGACTAAATCTCCACTGCCAATCTTCAAAGTGCAGCACGCCGAAGGTAAGTCTTCCTATGCCACTGTAGTAGACCTCGAAAAAGAGTACCCCCAGCTCCAGATCAGAGCAAAACCTAATCTCAGAGGTGAATACATTCTAAGACCTAAAGACGAGTCTTTAGGAATCGGCCGCTACGATTCTGAAAAATTACACAAAATGTGAGGAACTGAAACCTGAGGATAAAATACGTAAAATCATTGTCCTCCACTATCCCTTGCATATGGCCCTTGACCATCTCGAAAAGCTGAACTATGTGGTGTCAGCAGAGAGATGCCAGGTAAGAACCACTAAACAGGAAACCCGACAAGTTCTTCTCACAGTTAGAGGACGGATACCGGAGAAACTTGACCTTGGAATCTGGGGCGTATTCCAACACAGGCCTTACACCCCAGAGCCCCTAAGATGCTTCAGATGTCAGAGATTTGGACATCACAAAGATGGCTGCCAACGCCCAGTGAGGTGCGGAGTCTGCAGCCAGCCCCATGACACAAAAATATGCATTGATAGACACAAGGCAAACCACCCTGTTCAGGCAAAGTGCCCAAATTGCTCCAAGGACCATCACGCCTGGAACTTGAAATGCCCTGAAAGGCTCAAAAGGCTTCATACAAACCCCACCACGCCTACAGCAGAGCCGAAGCCCCCACCAAAACTAATACCAGCTCCCCTGCCCACTAAAACAGCGTGGGGTCTACCCATTCAGAAAGAGGGGGCACACGGCCCTTCACCATCCGCCATGGTGAAGGGTGTGAAGACCCCCGTACAGGAAAAAAAGAAAGCTGGAGGACACAAGAATCATGTTCAAAGCAGTCGCCCTCCCATTTCATCCAGTAAGCACACTGGGGCCATTAGGAAAAACAATCCTAGTGTCAAAGTACCACTGAGCAGGGTCTAAAAGCTACTAGGCCCCAAACCTGCACAGCTTTAAATAGTGCTCCCATAGAAATAGACGCTCTCTGGCCAATGCTCAAAACTCTGGTCACCGAGTTGATCGAAAGTCTGCTGTCATCACATGGAATCAAGCAAACCACAGAGACTCGGAAGACAATTGAGCACAAACTCAAGAGATTCGAAAATGTAATATCTTCACCTTCAAGACAGCAGGGCAGGAGAAACCCTCTAAAAAACAGATAGCGTCTGGATCGTCGGAAAGCGACATTGATGAGTCAATTTCAGGTCCACTAAGAACCTATACACCAATTGCAACTTCCATGGCGTGTTCATCAGACTCCATGGATACCACGGAATTATCAGCAAATTCAAGAACATAGAGGTCTAAAGATCCTGCAATGGAATGCGCAAGGACTGCGCACTAAATTGCAACACTTGCAATGCATAGCAGTAACCAAGGGCATAGACATCCTGATACTACAGGAGAGCTTGCTTCGAGCGGATTAGAACCTAAAATCTCAGGCTATCGAGGCTTCTTCCTTCCATGGATCAATGGGCAATCCAGGGGATGTGCAATCTATGTAAATGTGACCTGATCTCCAAGTCCATAACCAGCCCACCTGATTGTGGAGCAGGGACAGAGGTAATGGGAGTAACCATTGAGCTAAGACACGACACACTTGAGGTGTTTAATGTGTACAGGTCTCCACATGCCGAAATGGATCTCTGTGTTATTTGGAAACGGGACAACAACAAACACAATCATTTGTGGAGATTTTTAATGCCCATCATCGATTGGTACTGGGCTCGAACACAACAAACGAAGCCGGCATTCACATTGCACACCTTAGACCAGCTTCCAGAAATACAAATCCTAAACAAGAATGAACCTACCCACATCCAAGGAGGCAGATTAGACCTAACCTTCGTTTCAGCCTCCCTAAGAGATGTAGCGACATGGTCAGTTGAGCCCACACTCACAAGCGACACTATGGGGTCCAAATTGATCTTACGTTAGACCTACCCACTCCACCTCCGCCTCCATCTGAAGCCTGGAACTTTGCTTTAGCAAACTGGGACCGATTTCAAAACCTCATTTCAGAGTGGTATAGAAACTATGATCTTCCCGGAGACATTAATCAGGCAGAACAAGAATTTGTCAAAGCGATTCAAAGTGCAGCCAACCACTCAATCCCACTGAAAAAACAGTCCACCGGACACCATAAAGATCATTGGTACTATTGCGAACGTGTCAAAGAACTCAACCATAGACTCAACAGAACAAGAAAGCTATACAAAAAGCATCAAGTGACCGCAACAGGTCCTTACTTTGTGAGGTCAAGGAACATGTACATCGAGAGACCAGACTAATAAAAGAACAAAAGTGGCTGGAATGGTGTTCACACCTGAATGAACACACCTCTCTTGGAGAGATGTGGCAGCAAATCCACCGGGCCAAAGGGAATAAAACACCTAAAGCCCCACACCCCAAGGATCCTCTACAGGAAGCCGAAGTACTGGCAACCAGGTTTGCAGAGAGAGCAGCCAGCAATCAACTTCCACCAGATGTATTAGCAGTACAGACAGGACTAGAGGAAGAAAGGTGCACAGAATCCTTACAGCATGTGAAGAAGTCTCTGACACTAATGCCCCTTCACACTGGATGAGCTCAATCGGGCTAAGAAAAACTCCAAGGATACATCCCCTGGAGCTGACAAAATAACCTATAAAATGATTAGAAACCTCGGCCCAGAGAGGAGACGCTGCATACCTAAGGTTAATTAATTTAGCCTGGACTTCTCAAACTAGACCTTCAGCTTGGAATAGAGCAGACATAGTACCGATCCCAAAACCTAAAGATCCAGCTAATCCCAGACCCATTCTCTCCAAAGCTGTGCAGCCAAGACGGCTGACAGAATGGCACTCAACAGACTGGAGTGGAAAATGCCTAGACTGCACCATGATATGTATGCCTATAGAAAAGGGGTTGGCACAGTGGAATGTATTACAACTCTGTTAGCCCACTTGAATGACAGACCAGGAATGCTGATATTCCTGGACCTCGAAAAAGCCTTTGAACTGGCTAGCGCCCCTGCTATTCTCTGCTGCCTCATTGACAAAGAGGTCAGAGGCAACCTGCTCTGGATCAAAAAATGTCTCATAAACAGAGAAGCAAGAGTAAAAATTCATGGCACAGTTTCTGAGTACAAAAGACATGAAAATGGTACACCGCAAGAAGGAGGTTCTCAGCCCTCTTCTCTTCAACTGTTTAATGGAAAGAATAATGAGGTTGAAACTTCCACATCACTGTAGGCTGCTAAACTACGCGGACGACTTTGTCATCATCATAAAAGGGGGGATGCGGCGCGCCTGCACCCAAATGCTTAGACTGCATCAGTAAAGAGGCAAAACAGATTGGGATCAAACTCAACCCCTCAAAGTCAAAAGCCATGCCCATAAAAATAGCGAAGCCCAATATCAACTCACAGTACAGGGTCAACCAATCGAATGGGTGGACACCTATCAGACCTAGGAATAATCCTGGACACACACATGAATTTTAATGCTGAGGTCACTTACTTGAGAGAGCGAACTGCGGCCAGGACGGCAATCCTCAGGTCGCTAACCTCCCCTCTGGAGGAGCCAATCTGCAAGTCCTTCGCACATACTATGTACAGGCAGTCAGATCAGTGATCGATTATGCAGCACCTGCACTCACAAATCTATCACACCAACAGTGGAAAAAGCTTGAAGTTGCCCAAAACAATGCTATGAGAGCCGCACTGGGAGCCCCATGTGGACCAAGCTTGAAAACACTAGACTGGAGACGGGTTGCCCTCTCTACAGGAAAGAATATCTCAAAGGACAGCTACAATTATTAGTAGATAATTATTTCTTCTGATCCAATCCCAGTACGGCAGGCCTTGGTGGTTGGACTAGGGCAAAACAATGGAAAACTCTGGGCTGCAAGAGCAGGAAAAGTCCTAAAAGACTACAGTTAAAAAGTATGATTCTCGATAGAGAGGTGATCATCCACACCCAAATTACACTCCTGCTGCACCGTGGGAAGAGTACTTTCAAAATAGTAATAGAAAGTCTCCCAAGAAAAAGGCTGCCTATGATCCGACAATCCTAAGGCGCATAATAGAGAGCAAATGTATAGCATAGCAGTAGCAGGAGCCACCCATTTTCACAGACGGATCGGGTGGACACAGAATATGAAAGTGCTGCGCTGCTCTTTGCACGGCCAGCTTGTACAGGCATATGAGACTGGAGGACTAGTATCATCAACCCAAA
>WNGS01117547.1:3684-30290 GCA_020271785.1 Procambarus virginalis
AGGAGCAGCAACGACACAGGTACCAAGACAGGTGGGGTTGAAGGTAAGAGACGCATCTACGGAATCTACAAGATGGCTAGGAAGGGAAAAATTGTCAGGAGTTGAATCTAAAGGATGGAGGTCAAAGTACTTAGTCCACGTAGCAGGACCAAACAAAGCATGGTACGAATTAGTATGGGGGGAGCATACGAGAGTAGCCATGGCGGGGACGGCGATGAGAATCTTTAGAGAGAGATGGGTCAAAAGGCACAGCAGTCACAATAAGAGATGGTAGCCGTGCAAGAGGACGAGGCGGTCACCACAGCAGGCTTGGGGCTCGACCCAACCACAGAGGAGGAGGGGAGCAGGGAGGAAGAGTCCGGTCTGGGCCTAAACAGGCCCCTGTAGTGGGGGCTACAGATCCCGGTCTTCCAGAACGGTCAGATTCAGAGGGCCTGGTCACCCACCCCATGAGCCTGGGTAAGAGAAGTCGTGTCTTCATCCATGCAGCAAACAATATCAAAAGTTTTGGACCTTGAACCAAGGGATACCACCTACCAGGGCAGCCAGGGAGGCTGATCGCGTGCCATTGCAGGAAGGGTGCGTTGTCCCCAGCGGTGCTCCCCTTTTCAACAGGGGAGTCCTACTACATCGTCCATTCTCCCACACACTGGTGCTAAGACCCCATTCCCCCTATCGCCACAGCCTAGACACCCAATCATCCACTCAGGGCGGCCCCTCACAAGTGACCCCTCCAGCGGGTGGTCCAATGGCTCACAAGGCCCCTATGTGGTGCCCTTCAGCACGTCCACCACCCTAAAAGGGGACAGGAGAGGGGGCAAAGGCAACCCACACCGGTCACAGGGAGGTGTACGTGAGCCCCTCACCACGGCAAGGAGGCACCACGGAGGGGTTAAAGGGGGCAATACCAGTCGTCTTGTACTCCAGAAATTATGAAACTTGACAGCAATATTAAGTTATTAAACTCAAATATACTTTTATTGTTTATTATCAAGACAAGTTGAGGTACACAACTGTTATCAATCAAATCTTTATCTATATACAAATCACGGAATACATTCTTAAGGAAAAGAACATCACTTGTGATACAGAAAAACAATATCATGATACATTTAATGAACAAATCCACAAAGGCCATAATGAGGGTTCGAACTTGTGTCCGGGGTAAGGCGCATGCTAAGGTCCGACTAAGGCGCTTCTTGGATCATCCAGGACGTAAGTCAGTACAGCCACGATGGGTCGCACCACTGCGGCCAGATCACTTCACCGCCACACTCACAAAAGCAACGCCATATTCAACTGGTGTTCCTGCCAATGAGAAAAAAAAAGATTCTCTATAATATTCTCTCTACTCCAAGTAAATACCTAACCTGTCCTCTGATAAAGAGCATCACTTTTTGCTCATATGCATCACACAAGGCCAAAAAATTTACTAGAAAATTAAAGCGACTCAAGAAAGTGATGTACTGTCCCATTTTCTGTTTTGGAGCTTCTGGTAGGGTAGGAGAGACTACTTTAAATTGACCGTTTTCTTGACATTGTAAAACCTTTGGAGGATGGCCTGAAACACCGTCCATGACCTGAAACCGGGTAATGCTGATTCTGTTATTTATTACCCGAGGCAAACTTACATTACTGTATAGCGTGCCCAAAGCATGGGCTTTGGGCACTTTGGGCATGTGCTCCTAACAAATGCTTCCAAAAGATCTAATTGGTCTCAAGTCTAACACACAATTATGTAAATGAACTCCACAACTCACCAGCTTGTACCATGTAAGGTAGACAACAACAACAGTTATGGTAAATAAACACTCATCTTGACAATGTCCAAAATGAGCTCATATTCTAGTGTAAAAGTCAAATGAGAAGTAAAGTGTACCTCTAGCACACCTAACAAACTGTTTTTAATTAAAAATAATTTAAAA
Organism: Procambarus virginalis; assembly: GCA_020271785.1. NCBI lineage: Eukaryota > Metazoa > Arthropoda > Malacostraca > Decapoda > Cambaridae > Procambarus > Procambarus virginalis. Next base: position 5,610 of record WNGS01117547.1, read on the forward strand.
CACAATAAAACTTTTGGCTACACTGACACCACAACTGTTACTCACCAGACTAATCAGACACATTACAATCTCAGATTTGAATCTGAGATTGTAATCACACTGTAAGTTCATTGAAGTGCAAACTAACATTAATAACAGTAGTAAGTCCAACAGAACCAACAAGCTAGAAGGCTTATTCAATCAATTCAATTTCAACAATAAGAGGATCGACTGGATAGAAATAAATATAGACCTTGGAAACATTCATTGGGGGACCATCTTAAGCGACAAAACTTTCACACAGGGAATAGCTCCACTGACAGCTGAAGCATACTAGATCTGCTTAAAGCACATGCCTGTGAGGAGGGTCAGAAAGAGGACCACTCTATTAAGAGAACACGCAGACGACTGTACAGAAGGAAAAGATAACGGAAATGCTTAAACAAACACGACTGTCTTTAGAAGGGAAAATAAATCTAAACAGAGAGATCTAAGAAATAATTCCATGAATAGAGCAGACGTTGAAGTGATCATATTAGTGAGGAAATGGAATTGAAACGGAAAACTATACAAGAGATAAAAAGCCAGTACGAGACTGTTTAGCACCCGAATAAACAACATGAAAGTTGAAAATCCAGACAGCTTCTTTATGAATGGCATCCAAGCTGCAGATAATATAACTGGTATTAACAAGAACTTGGAAGACTTTGAAATTGAAATTGACAACATGCCCGTGCACTCAGTCCCTGGTCCAGACTCTTGGAATTCAATATTCATAAATAAATATAAAGTACCTGTAGCATGAGTGCTCAATATAATATGGAAAAAGAGCCTAGATACAGGGGAGATACCAGCAGCACTTAAATCAGCATATATAGCTCCTCTGCACAAGGAAGGTAGTAAAGCTTTGGCAAAAAATTATAGACCAGTTGCACTAACATCACACATAATAAAAGTTTATGAGAGAGTAATTAGGAATCAAACTTTTAGTTTGATGGAAAATAATGACCTACACAACCCAGGACAACATGGATTTAGAGTGAGAAGATCCTGATTGTCACAGTTTCTCAACCACTATGACAAAATAACAGAAGGCTTAGAAGAAAAGCAAAATGCAGATGTTGTATACACAGACTTTGCAAAGGCATTCTACAAATGTGACCATGGAGTGATAGCGCATAAAATGAAATCAATGGGAATAACGGGAAAAGTGGGGCATTGGATTTTCAACTTTGTCAAACAGAATGCAGAGTGTGACAGTCGATCAAATAAGATCAAGCCCAAGTGCAGTGAAAAGTTCTGTACCCGCAGGGCACAGTCCTTGCACCGCTGCTATTTCTCATTCTAATCTTGGATATTGACAAAAATACTAGTCACAGCTTCGTGTCACCCTGTGTCCTCGTGTCTTGTCATAAAAAACGACATCTAGTATCAGGCCCTTGCGATAGAGATAGAACTTTCACAGATGACAACAAAGAAATGAGCGAAATACTGAAGAATCAATATGACTGTTTGAAGCGAGCCACTACACACATTAAAGATTGATAACCCAAACCCAAATTAATTTTTCATGGATGTGATGCCAACATCAAATCATATATCTTATGTCACCCTATCCCCACTGGATTTTGAAGAAGCCATAGACAATATGCCTATGAACTCAGCAACAGGCCCTGATTCTTGGAACTCCATATTCATCAAGAACTGTAAAAAACCACTGTCGCAGGCCCTTCACATTCTTTGGAGGCAAAGCCTAGATATTGGCGTTATCCCTGACATACTAAAATCCGCAAACATAGCACCACTCCATGAAGGTGGAAATAAAGCACAGGAAAAAAATTACAGACCGATAGCACTAACATCACTCAACTTAAAAATCTTTGAGAGAGTGCTAAGAAATAAGATCACAAAACACATGGAATCACAGCATCTCCATAACCCTGGACAACATGGTTTTAAAACAGGATGCCTTTGCCTATTACAATTGCTGGACAACTATGAAATGGCCTTAGATGGCATGGAAGACAAGCAAAACGCTGATGTAATTTACAAAGATTTTGCAAAAGCCTTCGACAAATGTGACCATGGTGTTATGGCACACGAAATGGGTGCAAATGGAATTACCAAAAAAATAGGCAGATGGATCTACAATTTCCTGACTAACAGAACCCAATGTGTAATAGTCAACAAAATAAAATCCGGACCATCAACCATGAAGAGCTCAGTCTCCCAGAGAACTGTGCTTGCTTCAGTACTTTTTCTCATCCTCATATCGAACATAGACAAGGACACAATCTATAGCACTGTATCATCCTTTGCACATGACACTAGGATTTTTATGAGCGTAGACACCATAGAGAACACAGCAAACCTCCAATCAAACATAAATCAGGTCTTTCAATGGACTACAGAAAATAATATGGAATTTAATGAAGGTAAGTTCCAGCTCTTGCGCTATGGGAAAAATGAAATTATAAAAGCAGAAACCACACAAAATGCAGCCAAATCATAACATAGAACGAAAAAACAATGTAAAGGATTTGGGTGTACTCATGTTGGAAGACCTTACCTTTAAAGTACACAATAAAGTAGCCGTCACAACTGCAAGAAAAATGACAGGTTGAATAACAAGAACTTTTCAAACTAGAGATGCTATACCGATGATGATACTTTTCAAGACACTAGTGCTCTCTAGAGTGGAATACTGCAGCACAATGACAGCCCCTTTCAAAGTAGGAAAAATTGTTGACATGGAGAGTGTGCAGAGATCCTTTACTGCTAGAATCCAGTCAGTAAAACATCTAAACTATTGGGCCTGACTAAAGAGCCTAAATCTGTATTTTCTTGAGCGCAGGCGGGAGAGATATATTATAATTTACACATGGAAAATAGTAGAGGGGCTGGTCCCAGACCTGCACACAGAAATAACATCACATGAGACCAGAAGGCATGGCAGGATGTACAGAATTCCCCCACTGAAAAGCAGAGGTGCAACAAATCAAATAAAATCAAATTTTTATTCAGGTAAAAGTACATATATAGAAGATTAGTTACAAACATAATGTTGGATTTATAGACAGAGCTAGTACATACAATACCTAAAGCCACAAGTACGCATAACGTTTCGGGCAAGGTGAGGTGGGGAAAAAACACTTAGACTAAAACTTAATAGTAATTGAGCTTAAAGTAAAAATTATGTTGAAAGAAAAAAAAAAGAGAAAAAAGAGGGGAACATGGTAGAAAATAGCTAATATACAAGTTGGTCAACAAACAGCATTGTTTAAAAAAAGTAAGACATGGGTTGACATTTAGGGGTAAGGTAGGTTACATGGAGTTATTTAGGTACAAGATACTAGGTACCAGGTATTTGGTAACAGGTACTCTATATACATCAGAGGCCCCAGACTGTTCAACACGCCTCCACTACACATGAGGGGCATAATTGGCCGACCCTTCACAGATTTCAAGAGAGAACTGGATAAGCACCTCCAAAGGATACCTGATCAACCAGGCTGTGACTGATACTTCAGGCTGCGAGCAGCCGCATCCAACAGCTTGGTTGACCAGTCCAGCAACGAGGAGGCCTGGTCGACGACCGGGCCATGGGGTCGCTAAGTCCCGAAAACACCTCAAGGTAACCTCAAGGTAAGGTAGCATCCGCCAACCAAGCCGCGTCACAATGGCAATGGGCTGGAAGGGGAGGGGGAAATAAGAAACACGAGAAGGCGAAGAATACTGCCCGGTGGAACTCGGGTGTTAATGGCCAGAGTGGGAGAATTGCAATCATTCATAGAGACATACAGGAGACTGTCAATGAGGCATGATTGTAGGTATTGGAGTGAGTGACCTCTTACTCCATAATGTTGTAATTTAAGAAGGTTAACCACATAACTGCTCAGCTTCCAAATATGACACCCCCCCCCCCCAGTGCGCAGGAAATAAATTATCTGGAAAAAAATTATTTTGTTTTTTAAAGTGTCAAAAGCCCTTTCCTCAGTATGAGTATGTCAAAAAAATTTGACATTGTACGTACTTTGGCTGCTATGGGGTCCGTAAGTTGGCGCGTGACGTCATCATTCCCTGTTCGCCCGTGACGTACGCTCCCGGGACGCGCGAGCTACCGCGAATATATTTTTGTTCATTTTTTGCGCACAGTTCCAAATACATTTTATTTGTTTTTACGTGCTAATCCTATGTATAGTGAACACGTACACTATATTATGGCAGTAAAACATCCGTACTGTCTGAAGACACTGTTACATGCATGATACTTGTGTATTTACCAGTTATCATGCTAATTTATGTATATATACAATCTATTTACACACTATACACTGTCACACAGTATATACATTCACCATCAACACACACACACACCTCTGCGAGTGTGAGCAGCCACACCCAGCCAGCTAGTCCTCCCTTACTCCACCAACATAGTACTCGCCGTCACCCCTCCTCCCACCATACTGTTATTCACACAAATGTTTCAGGTTCATTTTTGTATATTTACAACACATTTACACTGTCACACATCATAAATACACTCAGAACTCCGCCAGTGTGAGCTGCCACACCCAGCCAGCCAGTCCTCCCTCTCTCCTCCAACATCGTATTCACCATCACCCCTCCTCCCACCATACTCTTGTTGTTTTTATTACACTATTTACGTATGTTATGTATACCTATCTACATGTTTTATTCACCAGAACTATGCAAGTAAGCCGGTATTGTGTCCAAACAGTACAGTGGCCACCGTACACTGCATGAGAAATCACACAGCAGACAGCACACGACGCTACGATTACGACATCACCTACCTCACCAAAATAGCTTCTCTCAACATACTCCTGTTGCTATTATTACACTATATACACACACGGTATATACCCATGTACATATGTGTTCCCCATAGCGAACCACTAAGCTAGTATGGTGAGCAAAACAAGAGTGGCTGCCACACACACACAGTGAGGCTACCTCAATTCTCTCCCTCCCTCACCAAAATTCCTCTTTCCACAATATTACGCACAATGCTAATTATAACCACAATCCTGCTATTATCACAATCCTGGTCACTAATTCCTGTAAATGAATAACTGACCACATGTTTATTTGATAAGGAACCTAAGAAGTCATTTGAAGATTCCTAGATGGACGAAATAATGCTGTGGCTAGCGCTGTGAACATCGTGAACAACATTGAATCACTGATATTTGAACATTGTACCCAGTCATTATCACACTCAGGCTCTTCTATAATGCTATCATGGTTAAATAATACAGGTTATATACTGTGTGTGTGTGTGTGTGTGTGTGTATGTGTATATTATATATATATATATATATATATATATATATATATATATATATATATATATATATATATATATATATATATATATATATATGTCGTACCTAGTAGCCAGAACGCACTTCTCAGCCTACTATGCAAGGCCCGATTTTCCTAATAAGCCAAGTTTTCCTGAATTAATATATTTTCACTATTTTTTTTCTTATGAAATAATAAAGCTACCCATTTCATTATGTATGAGGTCAATTTTATTTTATTGGAGTTAAAATTAACGTAGATATATGACCGAACCTAACCATCCGTACCTAACCTAACCTAACCTATCTTTATAGGTTAGGTTAGGTAGCCGAAAAAGTTAGGTTAGGTTAGGTTAGGAAGGTTAGGTAGTCGAAAAACAATTACTTCATGAAAACTTGGCTTATTAGGCAAATCGGGCCTTGCATAGTAGGCTGAGAAGTGCGCTCTGGCTACTAGGTACGACATATATATATATATATATATATATATATATATATATATATATATATATATATATATATATATATATATATATATATATATATATATATATATATATATATATATATATATATATATATATATATATATATATAATATATATATATATATATATATATATATATATATATATATATATATATATATATATATATATATATATATATATCACACACTGAACAGCAGTGCTGTGCGCTCATGCTGCGAGCGCCAGCCTTGGTTGCTCATCACTCACTACTGAGGCTCTCACACCCGGGAATGTGGACCACGATTTTTTTTAAAGATGGCGTCTGATAACAAGAGCCCTGAGGAAGCTGATGTGAACCCCATGTAGCTGCGGGAGTTTTGAATGGAACGTGAAAAATAAGAATACCCGGAGGCGCGTTGCACAAGCCAGACACGGACCTGCAGGCACGTTGTTCAGTTTAAGGATTAATGTGTTAACAGTGTCAAAAAGTCTTATTATGTAGTTCAACCAATAAATGAACAGGGTACCCATTTTTTCCAAGAGCTGCATATATCAAGTTAATCATACTTATCGGTGCATGATTGGTCTTTTTTGGGGCCTGTAGCAATTATGGCAAGAACTAAGTATATTTTGTTTTGCTAAATAGGAGTAAGGCTGTTTGTAGATTACGTCTTTAAAATATTTTAGACATAACTGGCAGAATTGATATATGTTTATAATTGTTGACTTCAGTGAGATTGCCACTTTTATGGACTAAGGTTAGTACAGTATTGCTTTTTTTTTAGAATATCAGGAAAGATTTGGAGTTCAAATGATTTGTTGTAGAGCAATGCAATGGCTGGAGCTAAAAATCTAAAAAAAATTTGCAAATTAGGGTTGGAATCTCAACATATGGTACTGTATCTATGCATGGGGTTCATTCATCCACTGCAAATTACCTCAAGCCCATCATCAAAAAACAGAATTCTGCTATCAGAACTATAAAACTGTCTTCAAACAACACACAGCATCTCTCTTTAAATCCCTGAACATGTTAAATATAGTCACTCTACAAATTCTCTTGTGCTATTTACATGTACAAAACCTTGTTCCTAAATGCTAATCCTAATCTGAAACTCTTCATTGATAGATGTAATGGAACCCACGAGCACCACAACATAAATAAATATTCCTTTGATATAAATTGACAGTCATGCTAATATAATTGCCAGTCAGCTTATGTAATTCACAATCATCCTAATATAATTGCCAGTTTGGATAATATAATTGTCAGAGAGGATTATGCCAGTTAGGCTAATATAATTGCCAATCAGGCTAATATAATTGGTAATCAGGCTAATATAACTTCGAATCAAGCTTTTTCACCCACAGGGTATTTGATCCATGGAACTGCCCACCCGCCAAAAACATAGCTGCCAAAACAGTGCTGAATTTCAAAATATACATGGAAAAGATCATCAAGGCAACTAGGGGAACAGGGGGAAGGGGGGGAACTTCAACAAGCTGCTGACTTCCTGTTCTCATAAGGCCACTAGGGTTAGTGGCCCTCGGGTAAATCAGGTAAATTATTATTCCCAAACAATTACAGCATAACTGATAAAGTTAGGCTAAAGTAATATAAATTTCTGGTAAATTTAGAGTAATATAAATTTCTAGAGTAATATAAATTTAAATTTCATAGTCATTTCACTGACAGTTATAAATACCAGTCTGCCGTCAATAAACTCTTTGGTGAAATATTTATAATCAGGAGTAGAACTCATAAATAGGCCCAAACAAAAAATAAAGAATGGACATCAGTTTGCATATGAATCTGATGAGAAAATTCCTTGATTAACATACATTTCTCTATCTATCAAATGATCTCATCTTAAGTACGTCTCAGACTGATTTCTTCACCAATTCCAATGCTAAATAATATTACAACATAAATGTCCCTAATTTACCTACAGAGTATATTAAATTTTATATAAATTTCCACAGATCAAAAACAAAGCACATTATTATTTAAATAAATATGAAGAAAAACATTTAAAGCTTTGTTTTATCTTTGCTAAACTAAATAGATATTTCTATACTAATAAGCAATTTTGAGTTTTCCACCAGTGACAGCTTCTCTAGTTCTTGCTTGGTCATCTAACTTTCATAAAAGAACAATATAATAAAATATTTTCAGATTTTTACCTTTCATGGTGAAGTGTTTTTTACAAACGAAATATAATTACCTCTGAAGAACATCCAACTGACGTTGTGATTAAAGGTAAGTTAATATATCATTATGTGCCTCATTATCCTTCAACATTCTCTTAATTATCTTCCACACTCAAAGTGTTTAGCCTATTATGTGCATGTATCATCTTGTGCCTCTTCATATGTCCAAGCTGACGGAATCTCTTCCCACACTCTGGACACTCATGAGGTTTGTCACCTGAATGCACTAACATGTGAGTCTTCATATGTCCAAGCTGACGGAATCTCTTTCCACACTCTGGACACTCATGAGGTTTGTCTCCTGAATGCACTAACATGTGCTGAATTATATTTCCACGTTCTCTAAATTTTTTGCCACACTCGGCACACTGAAAAGATCTCTCATCCGCATGCACCATCTGATGTGTCTTCATATGTTCAAAAAGTCTGAATTTTTTTCCACACTCTGGACACTCATGAGGTTTATCACCTGAATGCACTAGCATGTGAGTCTTCATAACTCGAAGACGACTGAATCTCTTCCCACACTCTGGACATTCATGAGGTTTGTCACCTGAATGCACTAACATGTGCTGAATTATACTTCCACGTTCTCTAAATTTTTGCCACATTCAGCACATTCTAAAGGTCTTTCGTCCGCATGCACCATCCTGTGAGTCTTCATATGTGCAAGCTGCCTGAATCTCTTCCCACACTCTGGACACTCGTGAGGTTTTTCACCTGAATGCACTAACATGTGAGTCTTCATATTTCCACAGTGAGTGAATCTCTTCCCACACTCTGGACATTTAAAAGGTTTGTCATCTGAATGCACTAGCATGTGTAACTTCAGTTGTCTAGGACGACTGAATCTCTTCCCACACTTTGGACATTCATGAGGTTTGTCATCTGAATGCACTAACGTGTGCTTTTTCATATATCCAAGCTGATTGAATCTCTTCCCACACTCTGGACACTCATGAGGTTTGTCACCTGAATGCACTAACATGTGATTCTTCATATGTCCAACCTGATTGAAAATCTTCCCACACTCTGGACACTGGTGAGTCTTCATCTTCTTTATTATGGGTGCAGTTTGTGTGAAGGTATTCTCCTCTGGGTGACTGCACGAGTGGTGATGGTGGGAGACGCGTCAGGGTCAAAGTCAATGTTGACGGTTGGGCAAGGCTTGAGTGTTGTTTCTTAGACTTAGACTTGATATGAGCACTTAGCGGTCACTGGTAGTGCTTCTTCCTTATAATAGGTGCAGTTTGTGTCAAGGTAAATTTTTTTTTTTAAATTTTGCCCCGAGGGGCGAGTTTATTGGGCAGCGCCACTCATCTTGTGAGTGGACACACCGCCATAGCAGCATGTACAACACTCCCCAATAGGAAGAAAACCCGCTGGGTTGTTCATCCTGTCACTTGTACCCAGACACAGCTGGGACTTGCTTAACTGTCTCAAGTGAACAGCTCCTCAAACAAGAAGATTAACATCTATCAACCCTTAAAAGCTTACGTTATCTTGCGGGTGCAAAATGGGGAAATCTTTTAAGAACAGTATCAATATTTGACAAGGGTCCGTAGAATTACCCAAATCTACCCAAATGTACCCAAATCCTCCAAGCATTACGTAAGTAATGAAGAAATATGATATATTTACTTACTGTAATGTTGGTGCTGCACGTAGAACACGATCAAACCTATTTTCACTCTGAAATAATGTAATTTCATATCGAAATTCGAAGTAAATATGTAGCAGGTGACGCCATAGGAAGTCGACGGTCCAAGCGACAAAATTGTGGAGCGACTTATCCAAGATATATGGTCGCCTGGAGAGTGTTTGCTGCCATATCAGCCTCCTGTACACAGTGATTCAGTCGTCGCACTTCTTTGCTCAAATTGTCGCAAATTTAATTAATGATATTAACAAGTAGAATGGGTATTTGTAATAATATCTTTCATAAATACCCACAAAACATTTAATATTTATTTAAAAAAATGTGTCTGGAAGTTAAATCAACTCCACAGGACAATAATTTTGTTATATAGATACTAACGTTATTCGTTTGTATGCGTTCGCTACTTAAACTACCCATGTCCTTTTCGTTCATAGAACACCGAACCCTACACGCTCTCTGATATATTGCTTAATTAATAGAGATTCACAAATAAAACTTAGATTTGTATATGTTATCAGAAAGGCAGAGATAAAATAGTTTTTGTGAATCCATCACAGAGATTATATCTTATTAGACTGGAAAGATATTCATATTTTAAACAAGGTTTCTTGGCCGACGCTCTCCCTATCGATGGGATCTATGATCTTTCGAAGATCAATGTTAATTTAATCTAAATATTGTAATAAACGAAGTTTTCTATGTCATAATAAAGATAGAAATATAAGCTGAAGATATATGCATTTTTACAGTTACGTGATGGCTATCTCAGGGAGTGTGAAGGCCTGCAAACAAGTGAATTAATTGTGTAATTCATTTGCATATGTGCAAAGTAACATCAAAGGTCTATATGTCAGCATAAACAAAGATGTAGACGATAATGTGACTACATTTCAAGTAAAATATATCTTAAATGAAAGCCAAGACATGGTTAAATAAAAAGCCAATACCACACCATCGTCGGTGTCCGGACACATGAAAACTTCCAATGCATCAGTGTCCTTTTTTTTTCCAAAGCTTAAGGGTTTGACATTATTGATAGTGTATGAACTGAATATGGCAAAGTGATCACTAACTAATTCATGAACAATTGATCCTCCGACAGCATTATCAATGAGACCGTGACCAATGACATAATCAAGCCTGCCACCCATGAGGTGTGTGACGTTAGAGGAGTCAAAGTTGAATACGGACATGTTATTATCTCTTAAGTATTTTACAAAGACTCATCAGTGTCCTGCCAGGCGGGCAATACAGGCTTCACAATTCAGAAAAAATTAGTAATTAAATACAGATATAAACTTTGTTTTCAAACGTTTATTGTAACAATATCTCGAGTATAAGAATCAAGATATATTTTGGACTTAACAATTTCCTATAAAGTTGCAATGCTACCTTAATTGTATATGATCATCATCATATACAGACAGAAATTAACTTATAAAATGTTGAGGTTAAGATAGACGTATGTTAATTATGACGCATAATCACTCTTCAGAACTTAATTATAAACCATAATATTATAATTATAATAATTCATTTTTAGGGGAACTGGAAGCCACAGTATATTCATACACGATAGGCTTTTATCAAGGTCATCCTTAAGGTCGAATTACTGACCCCGCCTAGGATGCAACCCCACAACAAGCTGACTAATTCCTGAGTACCTACTTACTGCTAGGTGAACAGTTGCATTACGTGAAAGGAAATTTACTCAACCATTTCTGTCCCGCCCAGGATTCGAACACGGAATTCTCGATTGTGCGTCGAGAACGAACAAGACTAATACTGGGACCCCTATACATATGATGATATGTTTATATTATCAGAAAATCGGAAACAAAATTTATTTGTAAATATTGGTCATTAAAGTATTTTGGAAACAGAGGTGTAATTTTTAGTTATCTTAATATAGAGCACGAACATCATAGACTCATCCTGTGAATGGTAGTTTATTGTGCACCCCATACTCATCCTGTGAGTCATGTTTACGTGCACCCTATACTCATCCTCTGTGCGGTAATTTATTGTGCAACCCATACTCATCCTGTTACCAGTAGTTTGTTTAACCCCATACCCATCCTGTGACCTGTAATTTATTGTGTAACCCATACTCATCCTGTTACCAGTAGTTTGTGCACCCCATACTCATCCTCTGTGCGGTAATTTATTGTGCATCCCATACTCATCCTGTTACCAGTAGTTTGTGCAACCCATACCCATCCTGTTACTGTAATTTATTGTGCAACCCATACTCATCCTGTTACCAGTTGTTTGTGCACCCATACCCATCCTGTGACCTGTAAATTATTGTGCAACCCATACTTATCCTGTTACCTGTAGTTTATTGTGCACCTCATACTCATTCTGTGACCTGTAAATTATTGTGCAACCCATTCTTATCGTGTTATCTTTGTTTACTTGTGCTCTCATACTCATTCTGTGAGCATATAGACATCGTACAACCTTTCTCATCGTGTGAATCTTTGTTTGTGAGTGGTAGTTCATTGTGTACCCTATATACTCATCATGTGAGCATAGGGTACACAATGAGTCCATTTGTACTCCATAGTCATCATCAAGAAGTGTATTTTACCAGCATTGTAATACAAATTAAGAATAAAGTCTTAACTGGAGTACGGACCCATAATCAAAATAAGAGCCATCACTAATTATCATGACAAACGGCCTAGGCTACACTTCCGCCTTCGACAAGCTGCCGCCGGAGGTGGGTAGTTTATTGTACACCCCCGCACCCCCAGCCCTGGGGAGCGGGCATTGGAATGTGGACATGTAAACCATTACCCCCCCCCCTCACTCCTCCTGTTAACAATAATACAAATAATAACAAAAAAAAAACTAATAATATTAATAAAAATAATAATGAAGAAACTTACTGTAATACCCTTGTGCTTGAATGAAGATGAAGGAAAGACTCAATAAATGTGTAAGTGTATTAAAAACTAAATTTTCAAATCTAACCTTCATTCCTTCTCAATGTGCTGTATACCATGAAATGATTATACATTGTTCTATTGTGAACATTGTATACAGGGCCTCAGGATATACATCCCCACAACAATGAACTACCTCCCAGGTATCTAATTACTGCTAGGTGAACAGCAGGTCATCTAGCAGTGAACACCACCTGCCAGCTCACCTAGTAATGAACCACCTGCCTCACCTAGTAATGAACACCACCTGCACATCGCACCGCACCACCTGCCAGCAGGTGCAGAAGTACGATGGAGAGAGCAAAGTATACAATATTTCAAGTATAGGAATAGAGATATATTTAGGATTTAACGTTTTCCTATAAAGTTTCAATAATACCTTTATTTGATGGTGCTACATAGCCTTCCCGGCTTGGTGCCTTCTTTGATAATTACTTACAATTATTGAAGTTTATCATCATCTTTTACAAAAAGAAATTAACATAAAAATGTAGTCATTTTAATACACAACAGGCATAACTGTGGCGTGCTTATCTCTGAAGCTAGACACAGGTATAATGAAATAATCAATGATGGAGTCAGAGTTTGTCTCCTGTGGATTCCTTCCCATATTGGTCTCCGAATGCATGATGGAACTGATGAGTTGGCCAAGACATTTGCTCGTAAAGAGGGAATTGATTACCAACTTGGACTGCCTTTGAGCAGCCTGAGGGCAGTAATATCCCGGGAACATCAACTAAATTTCGGAGACTTGAGGCAAAGTGAAACTCACACCAGTTACTCCATCTATCATTATTCTATTATGCAGGAAGAACCGCACGTCTATGGGTCATCCAATAATGTTAGCAGACTTCTTGATGTTACTACTGCTAGGCTTAAGCTCGGCTACAAGTACCTCTGGGAGTTTGTAACATCTGCTGATGTAGATTTGACTAAATATAAACTCTGTCAGCAGAACTATTCGCATGCTTTGCGTCATTATATAATGGAATGTGAAAAAAATCACGGAACTTAGAGATAACACCATCAATGGTTTCCAAGAAATGTGTAAGCACTTCATTCATAATGATGTGCTGCCCGAAATCTTAGCGAAGTATCCAAAATTTGCTTACTGTAAGTAATGCATGCACATGACTGTAAAGCTGCCGCCCAGTTGGGTGGGTGTGGAGTACATGACTGTAAAGCTGCCGCCCAGTTGGTTTGGGTGTGCAGCAAGACTAGTAACTGTGTGACTCACCATAGATGTAAAGTGCCTTGTATAGTGACTGTTGTGAGCCTCTTGTTGATCACTTGTGACACAAAAGATTATTTGTGTGGGGGTGATTAAATATGTATGTGTATGTATACATGTATATGTATGTACATGTATGCATGAGTATATGTATATATAACATTAATAATTTTGTAACTAGCGTCAAAAGATTGTTATTTGCTTAGTTAAACGAACTAGAGGGTTCAGTTCCTGAACCGATTATGTGCCTCTGTAATCCTTTACACAACCGCCCACGGGGTGGGTATGGGGTGCATAATAAAGAAAGAAATTGAAAAACAGAACTCGATATGTATGTAAATTATGATGCCGGATAAGATCACTATTAAGAACTTAATTATAAACCACAATATGTTCTGTATCATCAGAAATTCGGAAACATATCATATATTTTCAAATATTTATAATTAAAGTATTTATTTAGGAAATATGTATTTTAGTTTCCCTAGTTAGCTCTGAGAACACATATTCTTGCAGCAAGAATTTCTTTCCACCAATTTGAGAGGTGCTAATGAGACTATAGTCTCGACCCACTGGACAGGTCATGAACAACAATCAACTATAGCACCATCTATGTCAGAAGATATTCAAAATGTTCTTGATATCATTCAAATTGTCAATACGAGAGCAGAATACATAAGTTGAGTGATGTCAAAGGAATCATATTGACTGACCGAGCCCCATTGTAAATATTTGTGGCTTCCTGACCATAAAGTTACCGCCACGGTCTAGGGTAAGAGACCGGATGTACCCAGTATACAAGCCACGCTAGCTATTAGTTCATATAAGCTGACAACTTACCCAGATAAACAAAACTTCCTAATAATATATATTCAATTAATACAAATGAAATGTTTAAATCGTGATTATATATGTATCACGTGGACAATTTTTAATGTAATTTTTTCCCCAGATATTCGGGCTCCTTATTATGCTTCGTCTTGAGGCAAAGCCCAATACCTTACGCCATATTTGATGCTCTGTCCACAGATCATTCTCTCTCTCAAATCATATACACTGATGGTTTCCTACACCGCCCCACGGGTGCAGCTGCAGGTGCAGTTGCCTCTACCCATCAGACAGAACTATTTGCCTTCCTTCTTACACTAAAATGTGTACAAGTCTCTAAACTTGATGCATTAATTGTAAGTGATTTTCTATCATCCTTAATTACGCTTAACACTCTCAGACACAATTGTAACATGACCGGTCTGAAGCTAGACAGAGAAAACACAACATTATTAGTGATGGTCACAAAATCCATTTCATGTGAATTCCATCTTCGTTGGCCTGCGAAACTTAAGGAATGGTCCAGAAAATATCTACTAAAGTTTATCTCAAGTGTGAAGATACTTCAGCTGATACTTAGATACTTCCAGTAAGTGTAAAGATAAGTGCTGACGATACTACCTTCATCTATTCAGACCCCAACCCAAACGCACTAAATAATAATGTAAATAACAAAGTTAAAAAGTCCACTCATGGAAGTAAACCAACAAAATCCAACTAAACATAAAATAGACCGACTACATTTTATTTGGAAGTAAATCCTCAAACCAAATTAAATTTCAGATAGACAATGTTAACATTAGCAATAAAAATTATGGAAAGTTCCTTGACCTATACATAGACAAGAAACTGAACTTCAGCATCCACATACAACACATATGTGGGTGCTGAGAGAGAGAGAGAGAGAGAGAGAGAGAGAGAGAGAGAGAGAGAGAGAGAGAGAGAGAGAGAGAGAGAGAGAGAGAGAGAGAGAGAGAGAGAGAGAGAGAGAGAGAGAGAGAGAGAGGAGAGAGAGAGAGAGAGAGAGAGAATGAATGAATGAGCGAGAGAATGTAAAAATATACACTGAGGACAGGCAGCTTGTGCATGTCTATTCGTTAGGCGTATATCGAGGTCTAACTCCAAGGTCGACCTACTGACCTTCTCCACATTCACCTGGGCACTAGAAGTCTCGAACCCCAGGAGCAGGGACAGTAGCTCTATTAACTGCTTTACCTACAGCATAAAGAAGGATTACAGAAACAAGAAATCGCAGTGGTTAACTGCTTCTGGAATCCTTCCTCGAATGTAGATGTTGCTGGTTCTTTGAGTATGTAAGATAAAGAACTAAAGATACAAATTAAATGTGTGGTATAAAATATGTGTATTTGACGTATATTCATATAAGCACAGACGTTGCAGTGTTTCCAGAGACCCCTGCCCACAGTTCCTAGAAACCAGGACAATTTAGCAATCATGTGTCCATTTTGAACAAATCATTTACAAATTTCTTGAACGTTTGTTAAAGAATTGTCTCTGAATTTACGTATCATTTCGCACTCTATCACATAGTGACGGAGGGTGTGCAAATAATTTTGTTGACAGTTTACCTTTGGTCAGGTTTACATTAAGGTTGCTGCAAATGTTGAATTTTCGGAGGACAAGACGGCTGCAGAAATCCTTAAAATTTGTGGAGGAGTAACGACCAACTACCGTATGCCAGTTAGTGTTAAAGGAGATGGCAATTGTTTATTCAATGCCATCTCACTTATGTGTGGGGACGAGACGAGATCAGGAGAAATTAGAGCAAGAACAACTATTGCGACTGTAGACCAATGGGACTGGTATATAGCACAGCATGATAACAAGGATTTAAACCTAGTATCTCCCGATTTCAAGGACGTATGTCTCCATTCTGCCTTGCCTGGAAAAGATTCATCAATTATGACAATGTATGTAGCAAGTTCTGTTGTAAACAGAGAAATAATATCGAGTTATTAATATCCAGTTAAGCCTTTATTCTTAATTTATATTACAATGCTGGTAAAATACGCTTCTTCATGATGAGTATAGAGTACAAATGAACTTATTGTGTACCCTATACTTACAGGATGAGTATAGGGTAACAATGAACGACCTCTCACATGTTGTACTCACCTAGTTGTGTTTGCGAGGGTTGAGCTCTGGCTCTGGTCCCGTCTCTCAACTGTCAATCAACTGGTGTACAGATTCCTGAGCCTATTGGGCTCTATCATATTTACATTTGAAACTGTGTATGGAGTCAGCCTCCACCACAACACTACTTAATGCATTCCATTTGTTAACTACCCTGACACTGAAAAAAATCTTTCTAACGTCTCTGTGGCTCATCTGGGTACTAAGTTTCCACCTGTGTCCCCTTGTTCGTGTTCCACCCGTGCTAAAGAGTTTGTCTTTGTCCACCCTGTCAATTCCCCTGAGAATTTTGTTGGTGGTTATCATGTCTCCCCTTACTCTTCTGTTTTCCAGGGTTGTGAGGTTCAGCTCCCTTAGCCTTTCCTCGTAGCTCATTCCTCTCAGTTCCGGGACCAGTCTGGTGGCACCTCTGAATCTTCTCTAACTTCGTCTTGTGTTTAACTAGGTATGGACTCCAGGCTGGAGCTGCATACTCCAGGATTGGTCTTACATAAGTGGTGTACAGGGTCCTGAACGATTCTTACACAAGTTTCTAAAGGCAGTTCTTTTATTGGCCAGTCTAGCATATGCCGCTGATGATATCCTTTTGATGTGGGCCTCTGGGGACAGGTTCGGTGTGATATCGACCCCCAGGTCTTTCTCTCTATTTGACTCTTGCAGGATTTCACCTCCCGGATGTTATCTTGTGTTCAGCCTTCTGCTCCCGTCGCCTAATTTCATTACTTTACACTTTCCTGAGTTGAACTTTAGCAACCATTTTCTAGATTATTCCTCCAGTTTGTCCAGGTCGTCCTGTAGTCTCTGTCTATCTTCATCTGTTTAGATTCTTCTCATAATTTTTGCATCATCAGCAAACATTGAGAGGAATGAGTCTATACCCACTGGAAGGTCGTTTACACATACTAGAAACAGGATGGGTCAGAGTACAGAGCCCTGTGGAACCCCACTGGTGACATCTCGCCACTCTGATGCCTCCCCCCTCACCGTTACTCGCTGTTTCCTATTGCTTAGATACTCTCTTATCCACTGGAGCACCTTACCTTTTACTCCTGCCTGTTGCTCCAGCTTTTGCAACAGCCTTTTGTGAGGTACTGTGTCAAAGGCTTTATGACAGTCCAAGAAAATGCAGTCTGCTCACCCTTATCTTTCCTGCCAAATTTGTGTTGCTTGGCCATAGAATTCTATTAGGCCTGTGAGGCAAGATTTACGATCTCTGAACCCATGCTGGTGGTGTGTTACAAAGCTGTTTCCCTCCACATGCTCTACGAGCCCTTTCTTCACTATCTTCTCCGTCACCTTGCATATGGTATACAAGTTAGGGAAACTGGCCTGTAGTACAGTGCCTCTTGCCTGTCACCCTTTTTGTAAATTGGGACTACATTAGCTGTCTTCCAGCTTTCCGGGAGGTCTCCCGTTTCCAGTGACATGATGGGTATGGGTTGCACAAGAAACTATCGGGCAGAGGATGAGTATGGGGAGCAAAGTAAACAAAGATTCACACGATGAGAAAGGGTTGCACAATGTTCTATGACTCACAGGATGAGTATGAGGTGCACAATAAACTACAGGTAACAGGATAAGTATGGTTGCACAATAATTTACAGGTCACAGGATGGATATGGGGTGCACAAACAACTGGTAACAGGATGAGTATGGGTTGCACAATAAATTACAGGTAACAGGATGGGTCTGGGTTGCACAAACTACTTGTAACAGGATGAGTATGGGATGCACAATAAATTACCGCACAGAGGATGAGTATGGGGTGTGCAAACTACTGATAACAGGATGAGTATGGGTTACACAATAAATTACAGGTCACAGGATGGGTATGGGGTTGAACAAACTACTGGTAACAAGATGAGTATGGGTTGCACAATAAATTACCGCACAAAGGATGAGTATAGGGTGCACGTAAACAGGACTCACAGGATGGGTATGGGGTGCACAAACAACTGGTAACAGGATGAGTATGGGTTGCACAATAAATTATAGGTCACAGGATGAGTATGGGTTGCACAAACTACTGGTAACAGGATGAGTATGGGTTCACGTAATGCGACTGTTCACCTAGCAGTAAGTAGGTACTCAGGAAATAGTCAGCTTGTTGTGGGGTTACATCCTAGGCGGGGTCAGTAATTCGACCTTAAGGATGACCTTGATAAAAGCCTATCGTGTATGAATATACTGTGGCTACCTGTCCCCCCCAAAATGAATTATTATAATTATAATATTATGGTTTATAATTAAGTTCTTAAGTGTGATTATGCGTCATAATTAACATACATCTATCTTTACCTCAACATTTTATAAGTTAATTCTGTCTGTATATGATGATGATCATATACAATTAAGGTAGCATTGCAACTTTATAGGAAATTGTTAAGTCCATAATATATCTTGATTCTTATACTTGAGATATTGTTACAATAAACGTTTGAAAACAAAGTTTATATCTGTATTTAAAATATAAAACATTTTGCGTTTATCAACGCATCTCTCTGAATTACAATTTTTTTCTGAATTGTGAAGCCTGTGTTGCCCGCCTGGCAGGACACTGATGCATTGAAAGTTTTCATGTGTCCGGACACCGGCGATGGTGTGGTATTGACTATTTATTTAACCATATACTGGTTTCATTTAAGATATATTTTCCTTGAAATGCAGTCACATTATCGTCTACATCTTTGTTTATGCTGACATATAGACCTTTGATTGTTACTTTGCACATATGCAAATGAATTACACAATTAATTCACTTGTTTGCAGGCCTTCACACCCCTGAGATAGCCATCACGTAACTGTAAAAAGGCATATATCTTCACTTTCACTTCAGTTATATTTATGCTAAAGTAATAACATGCAGCTTATATTTCTGTCTTTATTATGACATAGAAAACTTCGTTTATTACAATATTTAGATTAAATTAACATTGATCTTCGAAAGATCATAGATCCCATTGATAGGGAGAGCGTCGGCCAAGAAACCCTGTTTGAAATACGAATATCTTTCCTGTCTAATAAGATATAATCTCTGTGATGGATTCACAAAAACTATTTTATCTCTGCCTTTCTGATAACATATACAAATATAAGTTTTGTGAATCTCTATTAATTAAGCAATATATCAGAGAGCGTGTAGGGTTCGGTGTTCTATGAACGAAAAGGACATGGGTAGTTTAAGTAGCGAACACATACAAGCGAATAACGATAGTATCTATATAACAAAATTATTGTCCTGTGGAGTTGATTTAACTTCCAGACACATTTTTTAAAATAAATATTAAATGTTTTGTGGCTATTTATGAAAGATATTCTTACAAATACCCATTCTACTTGTTAATATAATTAATTAAATTTGCGACAATTTGAGCAAAGAAGTGCGACGACTGGATCACTGTGTACAGGAGGCTGATATGACAGCAAACACTCTCCAGGCGACCATATATCTTGGATAAGTCGCTCCATAATTTTGTCGCTTGGACCGTCGACTTCCTATGGCGTCACCTGCTTCATATTTACTTCGAATTTCGATATGAAATTACATTATTTCAGAGTGAAAATAGGTTTGATCATGTTCTACGTGCAGCACCACACATACAGTAAGTAAATATATCATATTTCTTCATTACTTACGTAATGCTAGGAGGATTTGGGTACATTTGGGTAGATTTGGGTAGATTTGGGTAATTCTACGGACCNGTGGACCACTTTAAGGCGTATGTACACAAGTGTACACTGGGTATACACCTGTATCAGTGGACCACTTTTACAATGATCTTGTCAGTATCATTATTACCAGTTATTATGATACCTGGGTTAAATCAAGGAAAAAGAACACTCGTTCTTCCTCATGGACAGAGGATCCTATATTATTGCAGAGCTAAAGTGCTTCAGCTGCTGACTCTTATAAACGAGACAAAACAGCTGACAATTTACTTGCATTCCTCAATGCCAACAGAGATTTTCGCGAGCTTAAGGGTCAAGTTAAGAACACATATTGGAACAATTCCTACAAGGTATCAATAGAACTACAACATTATCGGAAATGTGGAACAAAATTAAAAACATTACCAAACCTTCAGCCCCAGTTCAGCTTCATCATACTCCTGCAGAATATGCTGACATGCTCCTAGCTCAATGGTCTAGTGTCTCACAAATTTCTTCCTTACCCCCAGATATACAGCAGCATTTAAATAACACCAACATTAACAGAAACTTTAATATTGAAAAGCACGCTTCCTCACCAGATTTAACGATCAGTTTTGCTATAACCCCCTTTGAATTGACATCAGCATTAGGAAACCTAAACAAACTGCCCCTGGTGAGGATGGTATAACTTATAACACCTTGAGCTTACTGAATGATGTCCCTAGCCACCCTCTGCTTGACCTCTATCAATGAGCCTCTCACAAGGTATCTTGCCAAGAAATGGACACAAAGTCTCATAATACCAATTCCTAAACCTAACTATAAAAATTCAGACCCATTTCCCTTACATCTTGCATGTGTAAAGTCTTGGAGAGAATTGTTCTCAATCGTGTCATGTTTCAGGTCAAAGAAAAACTGGCTCCCAACCTATATGGGTTCATGCCCAAGTGTAGCACACAAACATGCTTTGCTGAATATTTTGTAAACTCCCAGGATGGGACACAGGCAGCCTTTATTGACCTAAAGTCAGCTTTCGATGTAGCGAATGGCGAAATAATATTAGAGCAACTTGCTGAATTTAGAATCAAAGATAATCTTCTGAGTTGGATAAAGAGTACCTATCTAACAGGCGTGCTAGTGTCCTATTTAAAGGAGTTAAAAGTACAAGAACAGATGCATTCGAACTAGGCACACCTCAAGGTGGTGTCCTAAGCCCTATGCTCTTCAATATACATATGCACAAACTTATCCATGACATACCTGTACAACCTACGGAAACTGTTATATGTTATGCTGATGATATTTGTATTATGACACACAGTAAACCAAGGCTACAAGTGTTACTTGATGCATTCTCCAAAAAGTAGTAGAATGTGGCCTCATAATCTCTGTTGATAAAACAAGGGTTCTTATTCCCATTCTCTTCATGTTAACTATACTATTAATGGAGTGCCCGTGGAGACTTGTGAGTCTTATAAATATCTTGGAGTCGAGGTTAATGATGCAAATCTCGTCAGCAACCTGCGCAAAAACTAGTTGAGCGTCTTAAACGTCTCAAAACTCTTGTTGGCAAAGGATTTGGCATTAACATAAAATATGCTCGTAGTTTTTATATTGCCTTTGTACGATCTATTGTTGATTACTATGCCTTGCATCTTCCTAATTTTTCTTCTAAACAACTACAAGGCCTAGATGTAGTACAGAATGATGCCATGCGCACCATCCTGGGTTGTCCTAGAGCTGTCTGAATTATTTACACGAGAAAGGAACTAAAATTACCTTCCATTTACGAAAGAATAGTCCTAATTTAGTACTATGTTTTGCGCCAAAGCTTTGAAAAATATTGGTCCCCCAGCTCTATTCAAATTAAATTGAGATCCATTCTAAACAATTCTGACTGTTCCCTCAATTTGACCACAAAAAACTCCTTACAGTGTGTGGCTCAGTTGTTGTGCCTATAATCTTCTGAAACTGAATGTGTCTCTTAATCCTGATAAAACTATTCACTATATTCCTCCTTGGAAAGATGTGGAGGTCTCTCTGCATTATATCCCCATCAGTGTAAAACAAATGTATAACACTGAAACTATGAGATGTATAACATTAGAAGCTATTGACAATCATCTTCAAAATCTCAAACCAACTAAATCCTATGCCTTTACTGATGGCTCTGAGCAGTTAGGCACTGATAGAACAGGTTGTGCATGTGCAGTATATAAAAGGAATGACATGATCATGTCTAGTACACAGAGAGTGAACAACTGGGCAAGCACGACACAGACTGAGCTATTGGGTATTTATCTAACCACTGAATACCTAAAGCTCAATGGTGGTGGAGATATATTCTGTGACTCTAAGAGTGCTCTGCAGTCCTTAAATAACCCATCACAATGTATGTCTTAAGCAGCTTGTAATATTAAATGGAATGTAATTTGGCCACTGACAATAACTATTGTATAAAATTTGTGTGGATCCCATCCCATGTTGGAGTTGGAAAAAGTGACTTTGTAGATCGATTGGCCAAAGAGGCTTCCAGGAAAGAAAACACTGATTATGACTTTGAACTATTTAATGTAATTATTAGAAACATAAAAATTAAAGAAATTACTTCAAATTTAGAAGAACAAAGAAATGCGCAGAGACCTGAAAGCTGGAGTATTAAACGCTATGACAAATTTTGTAATAATAGGTGTTTGTATGGTCAGCACAGTAATCGGACCAGGCAAATGTGATGTAGTCATTGCACGAATTCTTTGGCTATTGGCACATCTGGCAGGTTAGTGAGGCTGAGCCACTACCAGAATATTCAGATTGCAAACTCTGACAAACCTTTTATGCATTCACTAGAACACTATATTGTTGAATGTGAAACTAAAAGATTTTAGACCTCCTGGCCTATTGTACCACCAACTGTGGAACTATTTTTTTGAATTTTGTGTACTGGCCGATATCCTAACAATTTATCCTAAATTTGCTTGTCCATTTTAAAAATTAAGAACAATTTAATTTATATTATTATTTTTTAAACCTGCATCTCATATGAACTCATCCCTGCCCTTGTGTGACAGTTTACAGTAGAAAGTTGTATTTACATATTCGTACATTGAAACAGTGGTGGTAACCATGATATATATATGCTTCAGTCTACAGTTCAGGCCTATTGTCTTGTGTATGATCGTCTGTCCTGTGTGACAGTGAATACCAGCATTATCCTCACTCTATTAAGACAATTGAATTCCTCAGATTAGGCAAAATTTAATTAATTTTTGTCGATAAAGATATTAATAATAATAAGTCACATCAATATCGATATGATCTCCAATTTTCTCTTCAGATTGTATGATAAAAAAGGGATAATTTACTAGATTCTTTCCAAATTAATACTCACATCTTAATACTAAAGGTAACAAGAAAAAATATTTATTACATGAACAGTAAAAGAAGACACCAATAGAACAAATGGGTGGAACTCCGGACTGCGAGGCCGCGGAGGACGCTCCCACAGCTGGGCTACGAGGCCGCGGAGGACGCTCCCACAGCTGGGCTACGAGGCCGCGGAGGACGCTCCCACAGCTGGGCTACGAGGCCGCGGAGGACGCTCCCACAGCTGGGCTACGAGGCCGCGGAGGACGCTCCCACAGCTGGGCTACGAGGCCGCGGAGGACGCTCCCACAGCTGGGCTACGAGGCCGCGGAGGACGCTCCCACAGCTGGGCTACGAGGCCGTGGAGGACGCTCCCACAGCTGGGCTACGAGGCCGCGGAGGACGCTCCCACAGCTGGGCTACGAGGCCGTGGAGGACGCTCCCACAGCTGGGCTACGAGGCCGCGGAGGACGCTCCCACAGCTGGGCTACGAGGCCGCGGAGGACGCTCCCACAGCTGGGCTACGAGGCCGCGAGGACGCTCCCACAGCTGGGCTACGAGGCCGCGGAGGACGCTCCCACAGCTGGGCTACGAGGCCGCGGAGGACGCTCCCACAGCTGGGCTACGAGGCCGCGGAGGACGCTCCCACAGCTGGGCTACGAGGCCGCGGAGGACGCTCCCACAGCTGGGCTACGACGGCTTCTGATTACTCTTTCATAAAACAGATCTTATCTTGCATAAACACAAGAATCTAATAAACAAAATGAAATCCAGTGTGTTGCATATTTTGCTTGGATTAGCGAGTTATGAATTTATATATAAGTAAACTGAATATGAATAGTACTTGTTTAACTGT
>WNGS01117557.1:0-21919 GCA_020271785.1 Procambarus virginalis
CTCCCTTCCATTTTATATACATTATAATTAGCATAATTGATTATGTAATAATTATAAAATATATTTAATGAAGTCCGATTTGCAGACACTACGTGTATAGTGAGGAAATGGATTTGATTCCGAAGAGAGTTTCTACTAATACAGGCAACACCAGATACCATCGTCTGGTCATTATGATTACTGCAGTGGAACATACAAGCTTTTGGAACTAAAAACCTCACCCTTCAGGAAGCTACAATCGGTACAAAAGCTGATAATCGTTTTGCAAGAAACTGACCAGTCGGGAAATCCTTCAGATTAGCTGGATCAGTAATATAATAGTGAATGAAGAAGAAAGACAGGTTAATGTCACTAGTCTGAAACACCATACACAGCAAGAAAATACCATTTTTTTTGGGGGGGGGGGGGGTGGATGGAGTAGCAGTAGAGGTATTAGCAGTAAGAGTGAATATGGCTAATATTGAGTCTCTCATATTCAATGTCTCCAAGCCCACTAGACATAAACTGGAAGCAGAGGGAGTGCTTGCTTTAGCGACGGAAGGAAATTGAATTACTGGGGATCTTAATTTTCAACATCAGAAGGTAGGTGTGACTGGACCAGCTAATGCAGATAGGAATCATTTTGCTGAAGTTCTGTGAGAAGTACCTGAGATTAAACTTCTCAACACTACTTGAATGTATGCGGGTTCACCAGATTCTCTAGAGTGCAGTTAATCTCAGCTGCACTTGAGCATCAGACGAAGTGAGGCAGATGCGGTGATCACCACTATGCTACTATCGCAACGCTAGACATAGAACGATCTCTTGCATCACCTGCTCCAAATTGCGTTGTCCCTCTTACGGTCGTGCATATCCTTGTTGAATGTCCTGACTTTCCAGGACGAGCGTGTCTTGCTTTCCGACTGTCCCTCGATAGGATTCTTAACAAACCGGATACTTTTGATATCGTTCGCCTTATGCGTTTCTGTTCTCGTATTGGCAACCTTTGTAAAATTTAGCGCCCTCTGATTATTCCGCACGTTTGCTGGTGCTACGGAGCCTTCCCGGTTTGGTGCCTTCTTTTGATAATTACTGACTTGCATCACCTGCACGAACGTGATGGATTTTAATAAAGGCCAACTGGAATATATTCCAGGAGGAACTTGAAAAATGTTAAATACATTCCACCTGAGAATTTGAACATACATGAGATGAATCTCCAGGAATTGCAGCTGCTGCAACAGAACCATTCCAATCATAGTGGAATGGCAAAACTATTCCAATTCCAGGTGGAAACGTAAGAACTATTGGTTCTAGAGTAAAGTTAAAGAACAATACCCCAAACATCTTCAAAAATATCTCGAGAGAAACCCCACACCAGAAGGAAGAACTCTGAGCAGTGATATCTGAAACAATACGAGTGTCTAGAAAGTAAAGTAGCAAGATGGTTTGAGTAGTAACAAACTCTAAATGAACATAGTAGTTTTGGCTAGATTTGGGGGACATAATAAAATCATGCAGCCCATCCTCATTAGCAAAGGTAAAAGTCTATTCCATTCATCCTCCAAACCCCCTGTTTACGAATGGAAAAACTTTTTCCACAAGATTGTAAACTGATGACGTCCGGACACTTCCGGGACAAGTGCTTTGCTGACGGCATTTTGAAGAGGTAAATACGACGGAAGAGGCTGTGCAGTTAGGACTGATGCAGGAGGGCCTAGTTAGGGTCACTCCACAGCTCAATGAAGTGACCAAGGACATCAGCCCCCCAGGCCCAAGAGTAACTGTGAACAGCGTAAAGTCACCCTCCAGGTCCTGAACGCAGTCCCGACGTAGTGAGGCAGTCGGTAACCGGTGACAATTATCACTGAAGGTCAGAAAAGTGCAGTGATAGGAAACTATTGATTAGCAAAGGCAGTTATTGATAAATGTTGGTCAACGAGTAGTAGTGATAGTGTGGCTCTTGGCACTAGTGTAGCGTTTTAGTGTGTAAAGCCACTTACTAACAGTTACAAGGGGGAAGTGAGTTGGCTAGTAGTGACAATCCTTAGCAAGAGCCTAGCACAACAACAGGGTTCAGGAAGGGCCCCGGGAACGTGAACTGTGACACCTACGAAGCCCAGTAGTGGAGGGTTCAGCTGTGAGGAAGCTAGAATATGATGCTAGTGAATACCCACTGAGGTTACCAGAAATTGGAGTGGTTTGAAGGGTGCACCCAACATCGGAGAAAACAGGTGAAGTGACGCCGGCCAGAAGCGCCTCACTTCAGGTGATAGTCAGCTGTTAATACCTCATCCCCCCCCCCCCCACAACCATTTCTCCTTAGGGAAGAGAAAGGATTTATGCTCTAATAATTTGTAATGATGTGGTTTGATTTACCATATTATATTAGTGTGCTATATGAAAGCGCACTTTATCACACTATATTATTGTGCTGATTACTGATGTGGCATAATATTCAAACTAGAGCTGTAGCCTAATGTCCGGTAGAAGTCATCTGCTGAATTTTGACAGTATTTAATGTAAAATGAAATTTTGGCTCAAAGCCTCATAATTATTTGAAATTATTACTTAATTGTCATTGACTGTATTTACCAGTATCTCTGTAATGGAGTAAAGATTGAGAACCGAAGTTCTCAATTTAGTATTTAGTACTTATTAGCGCGCCTTTAATCCACGCTAATTAATGCTAAGTGAAGGCTAATAAGTACTAAGTGAATAAGGCTAGTGCTACCCGTGTGTTGTATTATTCTTGGTAAATGTTAGTTATTTTTAGTTATTCTACGCCCCACTAATATGCTTTGTCAATTAGTGAACTCGCACTACCACTGAGTATTAAAACAATTCAAGAATGTCCAACATCCCAGGAATGTTTTAAAAGCACACATGAGAAGATTGGGGGGGGGGGCGGGGGTGAGGAGAGGCAGGCTAGACTAGCGTTGTGATCAGAAATAGTCGTCGTAGGCAACATTTCTGCTTGGTTGAGTGCATCAGTTCCAGACTCAGTCAAAGAGTAAACAAAGGGCTCGCAGTAGTATTGTTGCTATTGAGGGAATCCTAATCCTGAGTAGGTCCAAGGACTTCGGGGTAACCTAGTTTCTAATTTGCTTAACGGCTACCATGGAGAGTAGTTGGAGGAGCAACCGTGAACGAACGAACGTGAACTAATATGTTGCACTGGTG
This sequence comes from Procambarus virginalis, assembly GCA_020271785.1. Lineage (NCBI taxonomy): Eukaryota > Metazoa > Arthropoda > Malacostraca > Decapoda > Cambaridae > Procambarus > Procambarus virginalis. Next base: position 3,163 of record WNGS01117557.1, read on the forward strand.
AAGGTGTTCCCCGCCAACCATGAACCAAAGGCATAACAAGTGTGTGGCGATCACGGAGATACTCGCCCCATTACACCTCTCTACTCGACCACCCTCGGGACAGTGAGGGTTTCTGGCAGTCCTCCAGGAACTTGCTAGGGTCCCTGTAGTCCTTGTGTGAGTGCCGATTTTTAACGGGGACATGACACGGGTACAAGAGCTGTGTGAGGACCCGCAACAGTGTATGTGTGTGTTATTGTAATGTTAGTATATTTTGGGAGCAGGTTTTCTCTAATACACGCATAAACAAAATTTAATTGACTTGTGTTAATTTTCTTAGATACTTGGTTCTTTGTAAACAACAGAGGTCCCAAGACAGAGCCTTGAGGCACTCCACTTACAACATTTTCCCACTCTGACTTGACTCCATTATACTAACTCTGTTTCCTTTGGTATAGCCATGCCCTAATCCAGCTTAATATAGCACCCCCAATACCATGAGCCTCCATCTTTTTAATCAGTCTTTCATGTGGCACTGTATCAAAAGCTTTGCTAAAGTCAAGGTACACAACATCACAATCCTTACCACTATCAACTGCCTCAACTATGCTAGAATAAAAGATAACAAATTTGTTAAACATGAACGGCCATTTATAAAACCATGTTGCGACTCAATTATTAATTTGTTTTTCAAGATGAAGACGAATTTTATTTGCTATTATAGATTCGAGTAACTTTCCCACAATAGACGTTAGGCTAATTGGTCGATAGTTAGACGCAAGTGATCTATCTCCTTTCTTAAAAACTGGTATCACATTAGCAACTTTCCAAAACTCTGGCACTCTGCCTGACTCTATTGATTTATTAAATATGATTGACAGTGGGTCACAAAGCTCCTCTTTGCATTCTTTCAGCACCCTGGCAAACACTTCATCCGGCCCTGGGGTTTGTTTGGTTTGAGTTTTACTATTTGTTTAAGAACATCCTCCCTGGTAACTGCTAAACTCGTCAACCTGTCCTCGTCCCCACCCACATAGACTTGTTCGGCTGAAGGCATATTGTTAAGTTCCTCTTTAGTAAATACAGATACAAAATATTTGTTAAAAATACTACTCATCTCTTCATCACTATCTGTTATTTGACCTGTCTCAGTTTTTAATGGACCTATCCTTTCCCTAGTCTTAGTTCGATATAACTGAAAAAAACCTTTAGGATTTGTCTTTGCTTGCCCTGCTATACGAACTTCATAGTTTCTTTTTGCTTTCCTTATCTCTTTTTTAACATTTCTAACCAGTTGTACGAATTCCTGTTCTAAAGTGACCTCCCCATTTTTAATCCTTTTGTACCAAGCTCTCTTTTACCTATAAGGTTCTTCAAATTCTTTGTTATCCACTTTGGGTCATTAGTAATCGATCTATTCAATTTGTGTGGTATACTACGTTCCTGTGCTTTGTTTAGAATATTCTTAAATAAGAATATATTGAATATTATTGAATACAATATATAAATACAATATATTGAATCCGCATCGAAATCCCCATTTACATCACCTATCGCTGGGTTCATGTCTCGCTCCAAGACCGGCCCACACCCCATACCCAAGACTTTCCAATCAATTTGACCCAAAAAATTTCTTAGGCTATTAAAATCAGCTTTTCGAAAATCTGGCACTTTAACAGAATTTTCTCCTACAGGTCTATTCCATTCTATGCTAAATCTGATTTCTTTGTGATCACTGTTCCCTAGCTCACTCCCTATTTCGATGTCATTAATTTGTGTTTCCCTGTTAGTTAACACTAAATCTAAAATATTATTTTCCCGTGTTGGTTCCTTAATGTGTTGCGTAAGAAAGCAATCGTCAATTAATTCTAGAAAATCTTCTTCACTATTCCCAGTTTTGTTCAACCAGTTTATTCCACTAAAATTAAAGTCACCCATGACATAAATACTGTTAGATCTAGATGCCCTAGATATTTCATCCCATAGATGCTTTGCTCCCATTGTCTAAATTTGGTGGCCTATATATAACTCCTATTATATTATTTGGTTTTTCGTTTAATTCTATCCAAATAGTTTGTGTGTGGCTCAGTTTTGATTCCCTCTTTGAGACTACATTTCAAATTGTCCCTAACGTATATGGCTACTCCACCTCCTCGTCTAATATATCTATCTGTGTGAAATAGTTTAAATCCATTTATTTGATATTCAGCTAAAAGTTCTCTATTATCTACATTCATCCACGTTTCGGTAAGTGCAATAATATCCGTTTTTTCTGTTGGTGTAATATACCGTAAGTGAATAGTTATTTTGAGGCCCTTCTCTTTCCCTGATCATTTTGCCAATTCCTTTCTCCCACAAACACGTACCTTTATTACCCCCTTCCTCCAAATCAATTCCCATACCTCTATCTACTAACAGTTTAAACCCAAACAAACACCTCTAACCACTTCTTCCAACGAGTTCGCAACAGCAACAACCCCAGCTCTCGATAGATGCACCCCATCACGAGCATACATTTCATTCCTTCCATAGAAGTGTTCCCAGTTGTCTATGAAAGATATTGCATTTGATTTGCAATATCTTTCCAGCTGGCAATTGACACCAAGTGCCCTCGACATCCATTCATTTCCCACTCCCTTTCTTGGAAGAATGCCACATATGATCGGGATTCCTCCCTTGCTCCTAACTAATTCAATGACTGTCCTGAATCTCTGTATTAGTTCCTCACTCCTAACTCTTCCAACATCATTACCCCCTGCACTAATACAAATAATGGGTTTGTTCCCATTTCCCGTCATAATATCATTCATGTTTCCAACAATATCACCAATTCCAGCTCCCGGATAGCACACCCTTAATCTGTTCCCCCTATCTCTGGCACAAAACGTTCTGTCTAAATATCTCACCTGGGAATCTCCCACAACCAAAATTCGCTTCGATTCTCCCTTTTCCTTTCGAGCAGTTTGAGGGACCTGCGTTTCAATGCTCCTCGTTGCTTTGCCTTTGCCTCCTCGTTGAACAACAGGTTCACCACAGCACTCGTCCTCTAACACATCAAATGCGTTAATAGTCCTTAGGTGTAGGCTATTAGTTGTCTGTTTTGCCAAGGTCTTCTTAAGACCCCCGTCTTTCACAACTTGCCACGACGAGGACTTCTTAATACTGGTCTCAACAAAGGCCTCCTTTGTTTCTTCTTGATGTTGCTTCAGCAAACGTACCTCCTCCCATAGCGAATCCAGCTCTGTCCTCAGATCTCCAACTAGATTGACCAGTTCCTTCACTAATCCTTCCATTATTGCTGTAACAATATTACTACAATCGGAGCTCCAGCTAACATAACCTCTCACTGTGACAGCACCTGACTGACTGGACCATTCAAAGATCTAGATGCTTTAGATATTTCATCCCATAGATGCTTTGCTTCCCAACTTTTGGTGGAAGTTCAGTTGGCATGTTGTAGGGAATAACAGCCGCTCCCTTCTATTATTCATCGTGTCTTGCGTCCTGCTGTGTAGGGTTGTTGTTTGAGAGTTCCTGAGAGTTTGTATCACTGGTGTCTCCTGTCGTGGATCACAGCAATTTTCCTATCTTTTATAATTTAATCTTCACTATCACTGTCTCGCTGTCTATGAAAACTACGCCGTTTCTTTCTAGACATTACAACGGGGTACGGCCTGGTATCACCTTGTACTTGAAAGTCATCCTCACTCTCATAATCGTCAGTCCTAGTGCACAATTGTCTATAACTAAGGCAGACCGCCTCTGCCATTTCCCCAGTACGCAAATGCACTGTATAATTGTAAGAGTTGAGCACAATTTCACAATATCCACGAGCGCTTTCACTACTACCGCACACGACCGCGGGAGGCGTCACTTGTGATGTGACGACCACGACCGGTACAGAAGCCCAAGGCGCGTATGGGAACATGCCGTGCATAGGTTCGGACCCTCAAGGCCCCTGTGGATGTGGTCATTTGATATATCACACTATTGTGATTTCTGTGTGTATCTTAAGTTTTTCTCAATCAACATAGGTTACAGTTTAACGTTTTATTATTAGTAGTAAAGTTTATTCTAAAAATTAAAATCGCCTAAAACGAAAACTAAAACGAAAACAGTTTGACATAGACTATGATGGATTGTTTCATGCGTAGGATAAACAGAATTGTTTAATTTAAATTATAGCTGCTTCGCATGCCAACTCTGTACCGCTGGTATGATTCAGAAACACACAATATATATATATATATATATATATATATATATATATATATATATATATATATATATATATATATATATATATATATGAATAATACATGCGTTAATATATGTTTAATAATATTAAGGAAAATATAAAATATAATCACAACAATTTAAATCCAGTACTTTGAGTATACATTACATTAAAGTGAAACTTGGGCGCTAGTTTCAAGCCCACGAGAACCATCATTGTGACTGCGAGACAGTGGGACAAATTTTAATCCATCTAAAATTCACATATATAGTACATTCTGAGAGTATTCTTACAAAAGAGCGTTGACACTCCATAAAGTCCTGGAGGTTAAGGCAACTTTTGGTCGCCATACGGAAGTGTCTGGTGAGCAGTAATTGAAGGGAATGAGGAACAGGACGAATCAGGGTCGTCATGTACCAGAAGATGTCGGCCAAACCCCTGACATTGGAGCTCGTGGTGGCCACCCAATAGTCGAGTGTAGTTTAGCTTTGGAAATACTCTCTTCGGGACGATTTAAGACAGTTTCGCACTGAACACGTGCTCCATAGTGGGGTCATGGTCCCCACGTCAAGGACGATAACCGCAGGAGTGTCTCCTTCGATCACTACGCTTACATTATAAATTTTTAAGTCATTGTGACTTAACCAGCAACCAGCAGGAAGTTCGCAGTCGTGCACATATCCAACATGCACCTTACAATGGTCTTTCTCTGCGGAAGAGCATCTTGTTTCATTTCGAACCATGACTCCAAGACTGATTTTCCATGGTAAGTCATAAGTAAGGTGGGGTGAAGTCGGCATGTAGTATGTTTACTCGCTACAGACTGTAGCGAGTAAACAATATACTCGCTACAGGCACATTCCCAGTAATTTTGGGAATCCTCGAAGATCTCTCACCTTGTGTAGCATTCGTGCCTTGATCATTAAGTGGTTAATTGTAACATGCTTATCCAGCAGCTTAAAACAGAGCAACTGCGGTTCGTCCTCAAGGGTCACTTTGTAAATCTTGCCAAAGGCTCTGGATCTGAGGTAATTGTTTTCGTGTACCTGGGACAACATACGACACGACCTGATAAACGACAATCCCTGCTGTTTGTGTTGTTCCAGGAAAGACGTATCTGGGCATTCTCTGTCGTGCATCACAAGGTGTGTGATCCTGAATATTTCAGTCATTCTTTAGCTGCTGAATACATTTAGCTATCGGCGAAAATAAAGGTTATCTTTCGATTTCCGCAATAGCATTGTAGATCCTCAGAGGTGTCAGTAGGTACAATGTTAAAATATTGGTTATAACAGGTCTTGGTGGACCTCAGGTTTTCTGGTAAGGAATCCTCTTTGCCATCCACTGCTTCACCATCTTTACACTCAGCTGTGACCCTATCACACTCCTGATAATTATCATTGCACTCGGGACTATTGGAACCCCACTCGAGACTAACGGCTTGTTACAGTCATTGACTTTACCTATAATACAGTCCAGTTTTTCAGCCTGTGGATCAGACTGTTGTACTCGCTTAACGAAAATTTAGAAACGTTTTCCAGTTCTAGAGTTAAAGACGGATAACACTGCTGCTCCTGATCCATGTCTACACTCCCTAGTCGTTCAGGGAGTCGGGAGAACAGTGACGCAACTGTGAACGAAATAAATGTCCTGCTTAAGATTTGCTACTTGGAACAAACCCCCCTCCCTGCTCGGCTCGTTGTTGCCGTGAGGGGGGCTTCGTGGGCGGCTGCCGGAGTGTGATGCTCCTTGGGACAGTCCTCTTGTCCTTTTCTAGCCTTGTGCTCCTGCTACCGTCCTCTCTAATTTTGCCGAGCACCTTTTCCTTTTCCTTCTGTTTCGTTTTTCTCTCAATCTTCTCCTATCTGCTTGCCGTTTCCTGCCGACCTTTTGCTTGTTTTGGTTATTCCTTTGGACTTCCTCTATTTTGACGCCCGGGTGCTTGGGGAGGCATACTCTTGCACCCGTAGAACTGTAGTACCCAACGTCGAGAGCGAGGGGAACCTTTTATTGTCAATCCCCCTTTCGTCACTGAACCCGATCTCGACGGACTGTCGGTTCTTAAGGTGGCATTTGTGGGGCGTATACTCACGACGCAGCCCTGGGGGGGCCCGGCATGATCGGTGATAGCTTCTTGTTGGGTGTCCTGCCTCTAATTGTGGCTCCATGGTGGGTGTGGGGGCACATTCGTGAATGAATATTCCTTTTCGTAGCGGTGATAAATACTGTTCCCCCTGTTTCTGCTTTACCTTCTCAGGCTCGTGGGGCGGGCGACCAAGCCCTCGAGTCGGTCCGTGTTGGAAGACCGGGCTCTGTAGCCTCCGCTACATTGGGCCCCGACCTTGCTCCTCCTTTGGCTTCTCTGACTCCTCCCCTCGGCTCCCCTCCCTCTGTGGTTGGGTCGAGCCCCAGGCCCCCAGGGGTGACTACCTCGTCCCCTGGCACGGCTTCGTCTCTCATTGTTACTACTGCACCTTTTGCCCCCGTGACATCCGGGGCTTCTCATCGCCGTTCCCACTACGGCCGCACTCGCATGATCCCTTCCCGTAATAGTACTTACAACGCCTTGTTTGGTCCCGCTAAGTGGACTAAATACTTTGATCTCCACCATCTGAATTCTACTCCTCCTGACGATTTCTCCCTCCATAAACATTGTTGATTCCGTAGATGCCTCTGTTACTTTTAACTCCACCAGTTCCGGTATGCGTTTCGTCACTGCTCCTTCTCAGGATGCAGCTACTCGCTTAGCTTCTTTGTCCTGCATTGGGGAGACCCCTGTTCGGGTCTCCAAAAACGCTCGGTTAAATGCCAGTGTTGGCACTGTTCTCCTCCCACCCCATGTTGCGACTGGTGTTCGGGACCTCAATGATTGCCATGAAGATATTAAACATATCCTCGAAGCCCAAGGCCATTCTGTCCTCAGGGTGGACACGTTTACTCAACCCCCTCGTGGTCGTAGCCGTCAGTCCCTTCGAGTTGTAAAAATCACATTTGATAGGACCCTTCTGCCCTCTATTATTCTTGCTGGTGCCAGATGCTCCGTTCTGGAGTACATTCCCTCTCCTAGAATTTGCAATAAGTGTTGGAAGTTCGGGCACGGTGTCCTCAAATGCACCAGTACTGTGTATCTCTGCCCCTTGTGTGGGGACGATAGTCATTCTAAGTCCGAGTGCACTTCTCCCCAGGCTCGCTGTCTCAATTGCGGTGAAGCCCACTCTACCTTCTCACGCTCGTGTATGCACTATAAACTCGAGGAAGCCGTCCTCAACTTGAAGCACCGTGATCGTCTGTCTTTTCCTGAAGCGAGACGCAAAGTTCGTCGTCTCACCCCTTTCGTGGGCGTCTCCTACGCTCGCGTGTTGCGTTCTACCTCTCCTCGTCCTTCCCGTCTTCCTCAGTCTCACAACAGTTTCCAGGCCTTTAATCCGACCACACCCACCACTCCGTCCCCTATTCCTTTGCCTCCTGTCCCTGATGGTCTCCCTCCTGGTTCTCCATCTGGGATTTCCCCCCTTCCTACCCAGTCTGCCATATCTCCTTTGTCTTCTTCCCTATCTCCCCCCACTCTTTCTTCCCGGCCCTCTCCCCAGTCTCTTGACCCTCCACGCCACCTGTCTGTCCAGGCTGATATCCATCATCCTCCCAGCAACCTTCGTGTTGTTCGCTCTCGTTCCTCTTCTCCTGCTGAGACCATTGAGTCTGTCGCCCGGTACGTTGTTACTGGAACGCCTGTCTCTTAGTCAGAAACGTAAGCCTGGCTCTTCTCCTTCTTCCTCTCCGGCGGGTAAGAAGGTTTCTCTTTCTTCTTCACCCCCTCCCTCTGACTCTGTCGCTCCATCCCCTCCCGTTTTAGTAGTCGAACCCCTTGTCTCTGATACGGAGGTTTCTTCCACCCCCGATTCCCTCTGTTGCTACCCTTCCTGAGGTGCACTCCCTGCTTTCTGCCCCCCCCCCCTTCCTCCGACTGTCCTTGCCTGCCCCTCTGTTATCTCCTCTTCCTCCGGACCCCGTCAGTCCGCCTCTGGTCTGTTCTCTCGCTCCCTTCCCTCTCTCCTTACTAAGTTTACCCATGCCCCCTAACCCTGATTTTGCCGACACTGCTCCTGATCCTGACCCTGCTCCTGACCCTGATCCTGAGATTCTTTAATACACTGTGTTCCTCTTTACCTTTATTTCGTTCTTGTTCTCTGTTACTGTCCCTTCTCTTTGATAATGTCTATTCTTCAGTGGAATATTCGTGGATTTTATGCAAACTTCCATGAACCCCAACTTCTCATTACACAGTTTATGCCACTTTGTGTTTGTCTCCAGGAACCCATGCTTGGTGCTCGTCCTGGTCACTTTCGTGGTTATTCCTTTCTTCCCCCCCCCCCCAGCTCTTGCAGGGGCCCATAACTCTACTGCTCTTAATTCGTTCTGATATTCTCTTCGTCCCCCTACTTCTTCCGTCCCCTCTCCATTGATCTGCTGCCCGTGTTTTTGTGGGTAAATGGCATACAGTCTGTTCCATTTATCTCCCTCCAAATGTCCCTCTTTCCCTTCCTGATCTTAAGCACCTCCTGGACTCCTTGCCAGAGCCGGTGCTCCTTTTGGGTGATTTAAACTGTCGACATTCCCTCTGGGGTGATGTTCTGACAAACACCCGAGGCCGTCTTCTCGAACCGTTCGTCCTCGCTTCATCTCTATCTCTTCTGAATTCTGGTGAGCCCACTCATGTGGACTCTCGAACTCGCATCCTTTCCTGTCTTGATCTTTCTCTTTGCTCGTCGTCTCTCTACTTAGATTTCGCGTGGCAGGTTCTTGATGACCTCCACAACAGTGATCATTTCCCCATCCTAGTTTCCTTTTTCTCTTTCCACCCTCCCCTTTCCTTCCCTCGGTGGCAGTTTGCCAAGGCTGACTGGTGCCTATTCACCCTCCGTGCTACTCTCTCTGACCTCTCCTCTCTGCCTCTTTCTCGCGCCCTCCTCCTTTTCTATGACACTGTCTTCAAGGCTGCCCTCAGCTCTATCCCTCGCTCTTCCTCCCGGGGCACACGGAAGTGTGTTCCCTGGTGGAATGCGGACTGTGCTCGGGCTGTCCGCTGTAAGCGTGCAGCCTGGAAAAAACACCACCGCCGGCAGACGGCTGATTCTTTTATTCTGTTTCGGAAGACATGTGCGGTGGCCCGTAAGACCATCCGTACTGCTAAACGTGAGAGTTGGAAATCTTATGTTTCCACCATTACGTCTGATACTCCTCTACCGCAGATCTGGAAAAAGATCCGCAAGATTGTGGGAAAGTTCGTTCCAGATGTCTCGCTGGTTCTCCACCTCTGTGGGATTCTTGTGGCGGATCCAGTGAAGGTTGCGGCCACACTGGGTTCCCACTTTTCTTCTGTTAGCTCTGGTTCTCATCTTCCTCAATCCTTCCTTCTCCGTAAGCCTGTTCTTGAATCATCTCCTTTAGATTTCCACACTCGTCCGCCTTCCCTATAACGATCCTTTCTCTCTTTCTGAACTTCAGTCTGCCCTGGCCCTCTGCGGATCTACGGCAGCGGGCTCAGATGACGTTCATTATGAGATGCTTCGCCATCTCCCTCCGTGCACGTTTCAGTATTTACTGAATCTGTATAACCAGGTCTGGGACTCGTCGTCCGTCCCTGAGGACTGGCTCGATGCCGTTGTACTCCCTATTCGGGAACCAGGGTCTCTCGGTACGTCCCCTAAGGACTTCGCCCTATTGTTCCCACAAGTTGTTTGCAAGCTGTTTAAGCGTATAGTAAATATCCGTCTGATGTGGTTCTTGGAACACCATCACTACCTCTCTCCTTAATTTGGTTTTCGCAAGTGCCGCAGCACGACTGATGTCCTGGTGAACTTTTAGGTCTATATTCGTACTGCTTTTGCTGCGAAGACCTCCGTTGTTGCTGTCCTTTTTGACCTGGAAAAGGCTTATGACACGACTTGGAGATACCATATTCTGTCCCACCTTCGTTTTTTTGGCCTTCGTGGTAATCTCCCTCTCTTCCTTCAAAGCTTTCTCTCTCGTCGTACCTTTCGAGTCAGGCTTGGTGCCACTCTCTCGGCCTCTTTTCGGCAGTGTGAAGGTGTGCCCCAAGGTAGTGTTCTGAGTACTACTCTCTTTCTAGTTGCCCTCAATAGTCTCCTTTCCTCCCTTCCTTTTGGCATCTTCTCCGCTCTTTATGTTGACGATCTTACTCTTTGCTGTTCAGGTGATGATTCGCCTCTTTCAACGGCGGCTTCAACTTGCGATTGATGCCGTGTCATCTTGGGCCACCAATCATGGCTTCAAGTTCTCTACTACTAAGACTTGTGCCATGACTTTTACTCGGAAGCGGGTCGTTCTTCGTCCCTCTTTGTCACTTTGTCATCCCCTTAAGTACAAAGATTCTGCGAAGCTTTTGGGGTTATTCTTTGACACTCGTTTGTCTTCGTCGCCCCATGTCTCTTACCTCCGTGTGGAATGCTCTAAGGCCCTTAACCTACTTAAGGTTTTGTCCCATACTTCTTTGGGAGTGGATAGGCGCACGCTCCTCTATTTGCATTCCTCTCTTGTATTGTCTAAGCTCGATTATGGTTGCCCTGCATACTCTTCTGCTTCTCCTTCTACTCTTCGCCATCTTGATCCTTTGCACCATACTGGGTTGCGCCTCAGCTCTGGTGCTTTTCGTTCTATTCCTACCCTCAGTTTGTACGCTGACACTGGCTTTGTCTCTCCAGGATCGCCGTGATCGCTACAGTCTTCGCTATCTAGCGCAATCCTTACAGCATCCTCACTCTCGCCTCTATCGTGCTTTGACTTTTACCCCTCCTGTAGTTTCTGTTCCTCTTCATCACCTTCCTCTTTCTGTCCGTTTGTCTCGCTTAAAAGATTCTTTTTCGGTTCGTCTTACTAATGTTTCTCTAAGTATTGTTCCCTCCTTGCCCCTGTGGAGGGTTCCCCTTCCCATCTTTTGTACTTCTCTGACCTGCATCACTAAAGCTTTTACCCCTCCTACAGTTCTGAAACGCCTCTTCCTTGAGCACTTTTCTTCTCACTCCCACTCCGTTCCCATCTTCACCGACGGGTCAAAGTCTGCTGACGGTGTGGGCTACTGTTGTTTTTCCTGACCACACTTATATGTGTCGCCTTCCTCCGGAGGCTAGCATCTTCACAGCAGAACTCTATGCTATTCTCTATGCTCTTCGTCTCCTGCTATCCCGGGGGCAATCCTCCTTCGTGGTAGTAGACTCTCGTAGTGCCCTCATGGCTTTACGGTCCTTTAATCCAGTCCACCCTGTGGTCATAGAGATTCAACATTGGCTGTTTCTTATCTCTAGTGAATTTAAGTCGGTTGCATTTTGCAGGGTTCCCAGCCATGTTGGTGTCTCTTTAAATGAGCGTGCGGATACTGCCGCTAAGGATGCTATCCGCACTTGTCCCATCTCCCATAAAGGTGTTCCTTATTCAGACTTTTACCCAGTTATTCATGCCTCCATCCTTGCCCGTTGGCAGCGTTGTTGGTCTTCTGTTATTGGTAACAAAATGCGTGCTCTTAAGAGTCGTGTCTTCCAGTGGCCTTCCTCCTGCCACCGTAACCGACGGTGGGAAACGGCTCTGGCTAGGTTATGTCTTGGCCATACCCGTTTAACTCACGGTCTCTTAATGGAGCGGCGCCCTGCTCCTTATTGTCCAAATTGCCTTGTCCCTCTTACGGTCGTACATATCCTTGTTGAATGTCCTGACTTCCAGGACGAGCGTGTGTCTTGTTTTCCGACTGTCCCCCATGGTCCCTTGTCCCTCGATAGAATTCTTGGCGACTCTGATACTTTTGATATCGTTTGCCTTATGCGTTTTTGTTCTCGTATTGGCATCCTTAGTGATAGCGCCCTCTGATTATCCCGTACATTTGATGGTGCTACATAGCTTTCCCGGTTTGGTGCCTTTTGTTGAAAATTACTTACTTGCATCACATTTTCATAAGCATTGCAATAGTGATACCTCTTCATCTGTTCCATAGATATGACACTTACACTATTGAGTTTATTACTTCACAGCAGCACTTGTAACCTACAATATGGTTAAGTCTGAGTCTGTGTATGGCTGTTGCAGTAGGTCTAGATACCTTTATGCCAGGCTTGAAAGAGGTGTACCCAGTGGCATGTTTGTACAATATCGCAGCGAATCTTTCCCAGTGAAACTACCAAGGCCTATCGTACTGGGACTGGATCTGGGGAAATAAGTATCTTGCTAATAATTGTAGCTGTTCTTTGAGATATTCTTTCTTGAAGAGAGGGCAAATCAGTTTCCACTCAGTTTCAAGCCTGGTCTACATAGGGGCTCCTATAGCAATGTTTTGAGCTACTTCAAGCATTTTTAACTGTTTTTTGTGATAGGCTTGTGAAGGGAGGTGTGGCATAGTCGATTACTGATCTGCCTACCTGTACATAGTATGTGGGAAAGACTTGCAGAGTGGCTCTTCCTGAGAGGGAGATTAGTGACCTGAGGATGGCCGTCCGGGCCCCAGTCCTCCCTCTCAAGTAACTGATTATTAGATTGATGCAGATTAAGCCACCCAAGAGGTGGTACGGGCATGAAGAGCCCATAAAATGATTATTCATGTTTTTACATTCAGCTACTGGGAACAAAGTTTCAAGTAGCACGGGCTATTGTGAACCTGTATTGAACTTGCCTGGCACAGGAGCAGGGCTGTAGCTGTGTCTAAGATTATTCACTTATCGATTGTTTATATAATCGGACTACAAAAACAGTACGGCTAAATTCTCACCCTCATTTGTTACCTGAATGGGAGGGGGGGGGGGAGGCTGGTCATATAACTTTACCTCCTTAATGCGAACACAGACCACTCAAGCATCGGGGCGCGACATGGAGGAGTCCCATCGCTCCTAGTACAGTTCTCCTACATTGCGTTATATGGTCTGCCTGCTGCTATGTGCCGGTGTGAGCTGTATCAGGTGTGAGTATGGTACGCCGTATTGCTGTCACTCCAGCAGTGTGGTGGTGGTGGTATGCCCTGATATGTGGATAGGGGAGGGGTGGGCAGGACTGACTATGGTAGAGGTTGATGATGGCATTCGCAACAGTTATGCCTCAACCTTCGAAGAGGTGACCCCATGTTGTCATGTGGTGTCACTCCTCAGAGCTATGTGGTAGGTATGACCCGCATATCCTTAGCGCTCTGGAAGCTGGGGAGGGGGATGCTGAACACCCCTCGTGTCTGTCATGAAAACTAATTTTCGGAGACCCACACCAGAGGCTGAGAATAGGTAAAAAAATATATACACGACATAAATCAGACACCAGAATGAGGGACCTGCGCTATCAGTCAAAGCTTCCGCCCACTCCCCTCCCTCCCCCTACCCCTAACCATCCATCTTATTAAGAGCCTGGTCTCCTACCCTCTCCGGTAGGGGGCCCCCCTCCCTCCTCAACATAGCCATGCCAGGTAGGGGAGCCCCCCTCCCTCCTCAACATAACCATGCCAGGTAGGGGGGCCCTCCCTCAACATAACCACATACTCGCATCTATCTACCTACCTTTCCCCTCCTTCTCCCCCCATACCCATCTTATGACCCTGGTCTCCTACCCTCTCAGCTAGGGGGCCCCCCTTCCTCCTCAACATATCCTTGCCAGGTAGGGGGGCCCTCCCTCCTCCTCCATAACCACATACTCGCATCTATCTACACACAGAATTAACTCTACGGCACATACTCATACATATTCATCTACTACTACTACTATTCCTCTTCTCTTCCTTTACTCTCCCTACATGACCACATACAACCACATAGCCTCCAGCCCCCACTCCAACACAACCCTCGGTCAAGGCCCCGCGCGACCGGGCGCCACACGCCGACACGAGTCATACACCCGGGGAACCCCCCAGATCATCGTACGTCTACGTACCTGTGCCCCACCTGAGCAGGGGAGCTTGATGAGCTCACCTGCTCAGGTGCTGCGCACAGTCGTAGGCGTATTTTACTACTACTACTACTACTAGGAGTATGTGTCGTCTAATAGGTTGGAAGTAGTGTTGTTTGTAATTAGGGAAGAGGTATTAGAGGATGAAATACTTACTCATCTCTTCAAGCTAATGAGTGGAGTGTTCGATCACGACCACTCCAAACTACGTATTACACATACCACGTACTCGACCCGCTCTCGCACAAGACAGTACATATGACTTATTGCTTATAGTAAATATTTCGCTTAGAAATAAGTACATGTGACATATTCCAAGTGGTATTTTTTTCCAAGGCACTAACTCTTCCTCTGTTTTATTAAACAGATTTTATATAAAATTTGACAATATCCTGAGTTACTTTAAAATTTATTTATATATATATATATTTGTTTATAAAACTAATGACAATATAGGTATAGGTTAAGTACTAATTGTAATATCTTAACATACTAGGCAGGTTTGGTTAGGTCGGTGTTTTCTATTCAGCTTATCAAGGTAAACTCAAATATTCACAATAAATTAATGTCACACATGCACTTATTAACAAGCCAAATATTGACTATAAGCAAGTGCGAGAACGGTTTGCACATACTACAATGTGGGATAGAATACTAACACACTTTCTTCTGCATAAATTTGCCCTAATCTAACTAAAGATGGCACCCCCAATACCATGGCACTCTTTTTCAATCAATCTTTCCTGTGGCACTGTATCAAAAGCTTTGCTAAAGTAAAGGTATACAATGTCACAATTTTTTCCACTGTCAATTACCTCAACTATGATGGGATAGAATGATAGCAAATTTGTTAATAAAGAACGGTCGTCGGTAAAAGCAAGTTTTGAATTGTTCATTAATGTTTATCAAGATACGAATGGCTTTGCAATTATCGATTCAAGCAATTTTCCAACAATAGATGTTAAGCTACATGGGCTCTAGCTCGACGAAAGTGATATTTTTTCAAATTGGTACCATTAACAACACACCACGACTCCAGCACTGGAAGGCAATATGCCAGACAGGCTTTTCATGCTTTTCCTAAGGTCCCAGAAGGAAAGTGAGGGCATCTGGATTTTTTTCAAGATGGAGGATGGTTACTGAAGGTTTGAGGGAGCGAATATAAGCCATGTGTAAGTATTGGAATTTTGAATCTTTTCCTATAATGCACTGTGCTGTGGATAAACTAAAGACAACTTCAGATTCAAACAAATTTTGTGATACTTTATTATAGTTGCCAGAAACGCTATGCGTGCCCGAAACGCTGTGTGCTAGTGGCTTTACAAGTATGCAAAATCAACATCATTACTATTTACTCTTAACTCCAATGTACCTTCTTGTATATAAATGGTCATAATGTGCAACACCGGATGTTGCATTGGTTAAATACCTTCCTACTGATGTACAATGTAAATTTACTGTAAACATTTGGGTCTAATAGCTTAAATATAACATCCCCCTCTGTGGGGAAATCTGGCTCCAGAATACTAATAATAATAATTAAGTTTCGAAGGACCACTCTCTTTATGGGATAAGTAATTATATAATTATATATTCGAATTAAGATCAGGAGACAGTTTATGATCCGAGAGAGGAGACAGGCCCTC
Organism: Procambarus virginalis; assembly: GCA_020271785.1. Lineage (NCBI taxonomy): Eukaryota > Metazoa > Arthropoda > Malacostraca > Decapoda > Cambaridae > Procambarus > Procambarus virginalis. The sequence continues at coordinate 18,949 of WNGS01117557.1, forward strand.
TAGCAGATCAGTATAGGAGTATTTACCAATTAACAATGTAACGAATCTGTTAGGCAGAGCCTACGCAGAGATGCTAGATTATATGTAATATGGTAGATTAGTGTAGACGTTAGAAGATTCTGCTACAAGAATATTAACAATGTATGAATTGGTATTACGTATAGCATATGTGTGAAGTAATTGTAAGCATCTCTAATGATTAAATAAAGTATAGAATTAATATGCAAATAATTGGAAATTGACTCCCTATACAGAAAGGACACAATCTACAAATTAGGACTGGCAAAATTCTCAGCTGTGACAGAGGAACGTAGAATTCGGGCAATCTGACCTAACACGTTGATGGGGTACCAACTCACAAGGCGCCTGACGAGTATTGAACCCTACTTCAGAGATTTTCCCAGTGCGAACTGCAGTACGGGTAATGATAGTTAATGCGCGATGGGTTCTAGAATGTCCATATGACATAGCTCGTGGTGCAGGGGGAGCTTGTGTAACACCTTGGGTGTTGTCATAGGAGACTGAGATACGAAGGATATACAAGTTCAGTTGAACTCTCTGTGTTTAAAGGATTTTTTTTTTTTTTTTAGCCACATGACCGGAGCTCGTCGAGATAAGGCTGTGTGTGTGGGAAGGTCTCAGACGACGAGGTTGGAATCTCACGTCACGGCCCTGTGGATTGGTCTCATTGAGTAATATCACGCTAAGCTGTGATTCTGTGCAGCTTGGGCCCAGCCCGGAGATTTAATCCTTGGACATTTGCACTCATGGGGGACAGGACACCACGCCGCGCCACGAACTGTTTGACTTCTCAACCACGCAGAACATTAATAACGATTCCATAATTTCCAGCTCCCAAAACAGTAGTTCACGATTGTTATTAAATGCAAGATTTAGAAAAGCACATTGGCGGGGAGGGAGAAAGCACACTTAACATGGTGTTTATATCGCTACAGAGTTTATCTGATTGGCATTGCATTAGTAGAATATTCTGAAGTGACCGAACAATAAGCTAGGGAACGGAAAAGCCGCCGAACTTGGTGTCATGAACCTGGGCAAGCTTCCCTGCTCATCTGGACAGTCCGCGAGCCCTGTGATCGAGCCATGGCTTGCAGATGTTTTGGACACGATTCGAGGTTGGCCACGGCTTCGGAAGCGATCTTAGCACTTGTCTGCCATAGTAGATGTGAACACTCAACTGGTGCATTTCCCCTTTTAATCCCTCCTCAGGGTTGGCTAAACATGCTCTCCGCTCATCGCTCTCTTCTTCGCGACGATCCCTGCAGAGTGACATGCACTGTACTTGGGCTACCCAGTGTTGATGTGGCGGCAGCCGCGAGTATCCGAACATCAACTGTCCCCTCCTTCTTTTAGTTGTGTTTTGAGAACTAGAAGCTTGGGAATGGCAGTGGTTAGCTTTGCGACGAAATACTTTGTCTTGATTAAACTCTTGTTCTCATACGACATGGTAAATTTGCTCTGCGCTCTCATGCTGGTCAAGAGGAGATTGTGTATTCAGGACCGTGCGCAACAACTAAACCTAGAACAAGAGCTTAAATGGATAGAATAGAGATTGTATTATACACTAGTTGTATCATCACGTGCAATTAGTTCCGTATCCTAGATGCGATATAGACGCTATGAACCTTCCATCGTAGACAGTAAGTAGAAGCTAAAGAAGTAACTAGCTTCTAATAATGATTATACCTTAAAGGCGACAAAAATCGTTACCGTTATGGACCATGGATGAGGTGAAATTATTCCTGTGGCATTGCATGCTATCTTCTACTGAGTGCCCATAAATAGCTAGGGAAGCTCGTGTACTGGCCGCTCTTACAGATTCGTTACCTGAATTACATAGGAATTTGTGTAAATAGATGTAGTACGACTCCTAATGACAGTTGTTGAGTAAAAATATGATGAATACAACTCATTGTCTTGCTTGGCTAAATAAGGAGTACTAATTGTGAACGAAGTTAGGTGATGGATATTTGAGCACCTGCACCACCCCCCCCCCCCTACCGAAGTGCACGGAGTTACAGTCTAATGATTCCTAGCAAGTAATTCCAGCTCTTCCACAAAGAGTCAAGTCACCTATACACTATGTTGCTATTGAGGTTGCCTCTCTCTGCTCCGGTCTGCTTCTTCAGTAGGTCTGTCTGGTTGGTAACTGTGCCGTGCTGACCCCCATGAGACATGATGTCACCTGGATGCTAGTCAGCGTCCCTCACACAGAGCTGCTGCTCTACACCTGACCTTGCAGGCATATCCAGAAATCTCACATTTCCCTTATAAGGGGAAATACAATGCGTAGTGAGTCCAGGATATAGGATACGTTCTTGTGCCGATCGTGTAGAAAGAAGTCCTTCGGTGTCACTTCTGAGGGCCAGACGTACAGTCGAATTCCTGAGCCCGCCCGTGATCTCAACATTAGAATTCCTTTTCCACACGGAGGACTAGCCAAGCTCCAGCTCTGAGGCAACAACTATCCTCGATACCAGGACTCTGGAGTATCCTTGCACAGCTGGAGGGATACCTCCGACATCCGGCACCACTGGATAGAAGGATAGACTGGGGCCATCGCCTTGGCAAGCGTGATGCCCAAGGTCAATGCCATCCCCCAGTTTTCACATCACAGCTTGGAGGCCTTGGGTCTCGGGTTCACTTAATAAGGGTGTGACACCCTTTGGTAGTTTTCGACTACATGGGGTTGGTACTGGGCGCCCCTGCTGAAGCCTCCACTCCCGAGGTCTATAGTCTCATTGTCGATTCAGGTTCACAGCCATTGCAGACGTCTCAGCAGGCTGGGTCTCGGCCGGTCACGTTGCCTCTCCACAGCCTACATAGCACACTGCATAAGTGATAGCAAATATCATAGCACAATGAAGTACCTATACTTCAACTAACCCAGGCATGGGGATTGGTAGATACCATAATATATCAGTATATCCTAATCTCTCTATATTAATGA
>WNGS01117573.1:0-12076 GCA_020271785.1 Procambarus virginalis
GGCCCTCCAGTATTTTCCACGTGTGTATTATTTGGTATCTCTCTCGTCTCCTTTCTAGTTACCTTGAGGTTACCTTGAGGTGATTCCGGGGCTTAGCGACCCCGCGGCCCGGTCGTCGACAGGCCTCCTGGTTGCTGGACTGGTCAACCATGCTGATGGACGCGGCTGCTTGCAGCCTGACGTATGAGTCACAGCCTGGTTGATCAGGTATCCTTTGGAGGTGTTTGTCAAGTTCTCTCTTGAACACTGTGAGGGGTCGGCCAGTTATGTCCCTTATGTGTAGTGGAAGCGTGTTGAACAGTCTCGGGCCTCTGATGTTGATAGAGTTCTCTCTCAGAGTACCTGCTGCACCTCTGCTCTTCAACGGGGGTATTCTGCACATCCTGCCATGCCTCCTGGTCTCATGTGGTGTTATTTCTGTGTGCAGGTTTGGGACCAGCCCCTCTAATATTTTCCATGTGTAAATTATTATGTATCTCTCCCGCCTGCACTCAAGAGAATACAGATTTAGGCTCTTTAGTCGGTCCCAATAGTTTCGATGTTTTACCAAGTGGATTCTAGCAGTAAAATATCTTTGCACGCTCTCCAGGCGTAGTGAGTACATTTGGAGAGCTTTGAGACGATCCCAATAATTTAGGTGCTTTATCTCGTCTACACGTGACGTATATGGTCTCTGTATTCCCTCTATTTCAGCAATCTCTCCTGCTCTGAAGGGGGAAGTGAGTACTGAGTAGTACTCAAGACGGAACAGCACAAGTGATTTGAAGAGTACAATACCCTACTCCAGATGGACACCCCTCTCCATATCAACCACTACTCCATAGCAACAGCAGAGATAATCCTCACAATCAGTATCAATTATGACTCCCTACGGACAATTATCAATTAATAATTATTTTAGAAGAAAGACTCCCCCCCCTCTGTACTGACACAGTCTTCGATACCATTTACAAAGTCAATGATATCCAAGGATTTTATTGATGGTTTTACAGAGATAAAATGACTCGCAGGAATGTTGGGGAAACCTGATTTCCCATCACGGTGACAATCAGAGCGTTGTGCGGGGTTGGACCTGCCACAGTTAGCGGGACTTGGGGACGCATTTGATTGGACTTGGGGACGTATTTGATTACCACTCTAGCTATTATCATCACAAAACAATGATGAACTGATACGAAATCAAACATGGTAGTCGTGGTGGTGGTTGTGGTAGTCGTGGTGGTGGTAGTATTGAGTGTGGTGGTGGTGGAGACAGTGATGGACAAGAACCTGGCCACAGACCCGTTGACCGTCACATGGGGGGATGGTGGGGTGGGGCAGGGGGGGTGAGACAGGCGCCGACACGACAGAGGCGACACAAGAGGCTACTGACCGGAAGAAGCTACGGTCCACCTGGCACTGAGAAGCGGTCAAGGGGCCTGTGGGTAACATTACTGGCCCTCCTGCCAAACACCTGCTAATTATACCACACACCGTTAAGGGGCCAAGAGAACGTTTATTAAAAGTTGTTCAATGTCAACCAATATTTTTTGTTTAGTTGTATATGAAAAGGGCTGCAATTGTTCCAAGTTTCATAACTGCAGCCTAAATAGAAAGGGAGATTTTGCGTTTTTTCAACGAATATTACACATTTTCAAGTGGATAATCAGGACCACACCTTTCAGATATAATCATTCTATGACACTTGTCTGACACATTAGCATATAATAAAGGACATCATGTCGATTAGTTTCCAAAACATTTTTAGTTTTCTAATACAAGTAGTCAAAGTTCCCCCCCAAAAAAAATTATGCAAAATATCATCTTTATTCCTATTATAAAATCAATAAATGAACTTAGGAACAGAAATCGACATGAATCTGTTAAGACTTACACTCTACATATAAGGTGTAAGTTTTATGTAAATTGAATAAAAATTAAATGGGAATTAAAACGTTTGTGTTACTTGAAAATGATTAAGTAAAAAATAAAATCTAAGGGGCTGCCATGACTGAGGTTGATATCAACCAATTTCCTCCAAAATTAGCACCCTTACAAATAGGCTTACGTGCAGTCAGGTGTGTAAGTTTCATGCAAATCGCACGATAAAAAAAAAATATTTTTTTAATTATTTTTTTTCTAATAAAACTAATTATAGTTTTTTTTAATATATGCTATTGTGATAGCTGAGAGTCATAGACATGATTTCAGTTGACACTTGTGTTTGATAATCGTTTTTGACCATTTTAGAAAAATTTTGACACCTGCTACCATCAACATCAGAGGCCCGAGACTGTCCAACACGCTTCCACTACACATAAGGGACATAACTGGCCGACCCCTCACAGTGTTAAAGAGAGAACTGGATAAGCACCTCCAAAGGATACCTGATCAACCAGGCTGTGACTCATACGTCAGGCTGCGAGCAGCCGCGTCAAACAGCCTGGTTGACAAGTCCAGCAACGAGGTGGCCTGCTCGACGACCGGGCCGCGGGGTCGCTGATCCCCGGAATCACCACAGGTAACCTCAAGGTAAGGTAGGTACTTCAATATTTTTGTCTCTCTTCCTATTTATGCTACAACGCTGAGACTTGGACCAGATGAAACCATTTTTATATAAAACTCGTCAAAAAAGTTTGATTGAAATCGAACCAGTTTTCATTTTTGGCCTATTTGATTCTCTTGGCCCCTTAAGGGCCAACACATACTACAATGCCACCTACTGACCATGTCGCCTTCAGGGGCCGAGGACCGGGCCGCGGGGACGCTAAGCCCCGAAATCATCTCGGGGCTTAGCTACCCTGAAAGTGAATGTAACGTCATTAGCTTGCTCGGTCCGCAAGTTCCAATTTGCGAATTCGTCAGCTTAGGGTTTTCGTACGCTAAGTTTGTCACCTAGTTTCGTACACCCCTGATGCCTGCTTGACTTGTGAGAGTTTGGTCCACCAGGCTGTTGCTTGGAGCGGCCCGCAGGCCCACATATCCACCACAGCCCGGCTGGTCCGGTGTATCTGGGACACTGGACCAGCAGGTGTCCACCTACACCCACTTACACTCACACAGACACACCCATGAACCATAAACAATACTTCCCCATAGACCCCCACCTCCAAACCCCCTCCCAGGAAGGGGGGGAACGGCCCCTCCGAGCCAGTTATGTCCCTTATGTGTAGTGGAAGCGTGTTGAACAGTCTCGGGCCTCTGATGTTGATAGAGTTCTCTCTCAGAGTACCTGCTGCACCTCTGCTCTTCAACGGGGGTATTCTGCACATCCTGCCATGCCTCCTGGTCTCATGTGGTGTTATTTCTGTGTGCAGTTTGGGACCAGCCCCTCTAATATTTTCCATGTGTAAATTATTATGTATCTCTCCCGCCTGCACTCAAGAGAATACAGATTTAGGCTCTTTAGTCGGTCCCAATAGTTTCGATGTTTTACCAAGTGGATTCTAGCAGTAAAATATCTTTGCACGCTCTCCAGGCGTAGTGAGTACATTTGGAGAGCTTTGAGACGATCCCAATAATTTAGGTGCTTTATCTCGTCTACACGTGACGTATATGGTCTCTGTATTCCCTCTATTTCAGCAATCTCTCCTGCTCTGAAGGGGGAAGTGAGTACTGAGTAGTACTCAAGACGGAACAGCACAAGTGATTTGAAGAGTACAATACCCTACTCCAGATGGACACCCCTCTCCATATCAACCACTACTCCATAGCAACAGCAGAGATAATCCTCACAATCAGTATCAATTATGACTCCCTACGGACAATTATCAATTAATAATTATTTTAGAAGAAAAGATCCCCCCCCCTCTGTACTGACACAGTCTTCGATACCATTTACAAAGTCAATGATATCCAAGGATTTTATTGATGGTTTTACAGAGATAAAATGACTCGCAGGAATGTTGGGGAAACCTGATTTCCCATCACGGTGACAATCAGAGCGTTGTGCGGGGTTGGACCTGCCACAGTTAGCGGGACTTGGGGACGCATTTGATTGGACTTGGGGACGTATTTGATTACCACTCTAGCTATTATCATCACAAAACAATGATGAACTGATACGAAATCAAACATGGTAGTCGTGGTGGTGGTTGTGGTAGTCGTGGTGGTGGGGTATTGAGTGGTGGTGGTGGTGGTGGAGACAGTGATGGACAAGAACCTGGCCACAGACCCGTTGACCGTCACATGGGGGGGGATGGTGGGGTGGGGCAGGGGGGGTGAGACAGGCGCCGACACGACAGAGGCGACACAAGAGGCTACTGACCGGAAGAAGCTACGGTCCACCTGGCACTGAGAAGCGGTCAAGGGGCCTGTGGGTAACATTACTGGCCTCCTGCCAAACACTGCTAATTATACCACACACCGTTAAGGGGCCAAGAGAACGTTTATTAAAAGTTGTTCAATGTCAACCAATATTTTTTGTTTAGTTGTATATGAAAAGGGCTGCAATTGTTCCAAGTTTCATAACTGCAGCCTAAATAGAAAGGGAGATTTTGCGTTTTTTCAACGAATATTACACATTTTCAAGTGGATAATCAGGACCACACCTTTCAGATATAATCATTCTATGACACTTGTCTGACACATTAGCATATAATAAAGGACATCATGTCGATTAGTTTCCAAAACATTTTTAGTTTTCCTAATACAAGTAGTCAAAGTTCCCCCCAAAAAAAATTATGCAACAATATCATCTTTATTCCTATTATAAAATCAATAAATGAACTTAGGAACAGAAATCGACATGAATCTGTTAAGACTTACACTCTACATATAAGGTGTAAGTTTTATGTAAATTGAATAAAAATTAAATGGGAATTAAAACGTTTGTGTTACTTGAAAATGATTAAGTAAAAAATAAAATCTAAGGGGCTGCCATGACTGAGGTTGATATCAACCAATTTCCTCCAAAATTAGCACCCTTACAAATAGGCTTACGTGCAGTCAGGTGTGTAAGTTTCATGCAAATCGCACGAAAAAAAAAAAATATTTTTTTAAATATTTTTTTCTAATAAAACTAATTATAGTTTTTTTTTAATATATGCTATTGTGATAGCTGAGAGTCATAGACATGATTTCAGTTGACACTTGTGTTTGATAATCGTTTTTGACCATTTTAGAAAAATTTTGACACCTGCTACCATCAACATCAGAGGCCGAGTCTGTCCCAACACGCTTCCACTACACATAAGGGACATAACTGGCCGACCCCTCACAGTGTTAAAGAGAGAACTGGATAAGCACCTCCAAAGGATACCTGATCAACCAGGCTGTGACTCATACGTCAGGCTGCGAGCAGCCGCGTCAAACAGCCTGGTTGACAAGTCCAGCAACGAGGTGGCCTGCTCGACGACCGGGCCGCGGGGTCGCTGATCCCGGAATCACCACAGGAACCTCAAGGTAAGGTAGGTACTTCAATATTTTTGTCTCCCTTCCTTTTATGCTACAACGCTGAGACTTGGACCAGATGAAACCATTTTTATATAAAACTCGTCAAAAAAGTTTGATTGAAATCGAACCAGTTTTCATTTTGGCCTATTTGATTCTCTTGGCCCCTTAAGGGCCAACACATACTACAATGCCACCTACTGACCATGTCGCCTTCAGGGGCGAGGACCGGGCCACGGGGACGCTAAGCCCCGAAATCATCTCGGGGCTTAGCTACCCTGAAAGTGAATGTAACGTCATTAGCTTGTTCGGTCCGCAAGTTCCAATTTGCGAATTCGTCAGCTTAGGGTTTTCGTACGCCAAGTTTCACTAGTTTCGTACACCTGATGCCTGCTTGACTTGTGAGAGTTTGGTCCACCAGGCTGTTGCTTGGAGCGGCCCGCAGGCCCACCATATCCACCACAGCCCGGCTGGTCCGGTGTATCTGGGACACTGGACCAGCAGGTGTCCACCTACACCCACTTACACTCACACAGACACACCCATGAACCCATAAACAATACTTCCCCATAGACCCCCACCTCCAAACCAACTCCCAGGAAGGGGGGAACGGCCCTCCGAGCCCCCCTCTCCAACGGGAAAACAATGAATGACATACCTGTGCGGCAACAGGTGTAGAGAACTCGATGAGCGCGCTCGTCGGGGGAGTGCGTATGCGTGCGCGCGTATGGGGGTAACGGAGGGAGGGAGGGGGAAGGGGGGGAGAGGAGACGGGGGTTCTTGCTTCTTCCCAAGAACCCCCGTCTCCTCTCCCCCCCTTCCCCCTCCCTCCCTCCTGTTACCCCCATACGCGCGCACGCATACGCACTCCCCCGACGAGCGCGTCATCGAGTTCTCTACACCTGTTGCCGGCACAGGTATGTCATCATTGTTTCCCGTTGGAGAGGGGGGGGCTCGGAGGGGCCGTTCCCCCCTTCCTGGGAGGGGGTTTGGAGGTGGGGGTCTATGGGGAAGTATTGTTTATGGGTTCATGGGTGTGTCTGTGTGAGTGTAAGTGGGTGTAGGTGGACACCTGCTGGTCCAGTGTCCCAGATACACGGACCAGCGGGCTGTGGTGGATATGTGGGCCTGCGGGCCGCTCCAAGCAACAGCTGTGGACCAAACTCTCACAAGTCAAGCAGGCATCAGGGGTGTACGAAACTAGGTGACAAACTTGGCGTACGAAAACCTAAGCTGACGAATTCGCAAATTGGAACTTGCGGACCGAACAAGCTAATGACGTTACATTCACTTTCAGGGTAGCTAAGCCCCGAGATGATTTCGGGGCTAGCGTCCCCGTGGCCCGGTCCTCGGCCCCTGAAGGCGACATGGTCAGTAGGTGGCATTGTAGTAGTGTTGGCCCTTAAGGGGCCAAGAGAATCAAATAGGCCAAAAATGAAAATGGTTCGATTTCAATCAAACTTTTTTGACGATTTTATATAAAAATGGTTTCATCTGGTCCAAGTCTCAGCGTTGTAGCATAAAAAGGAAGGGAGACAAAAAAATATTGAAGTACCTACCTTACCTTGAGGTTACCTGTGGTGATTCCGGGGATCAGCGACCCCGCGGCCCGGTCGTCGAGCAGGCCACCTCGTTGCTGGACTTGTCAACCAGGCTGTTTGACGCGGCTGCTCGCAGCCTGACGTATGAGTCACAGCCTGGTTGATCAGGTATCCTTTGGAGGTGCTTATCCAGTTCTCTCTTTAACACTGTGAGGGGTCGGCCAGTTAGTGCCCTTATGTGTAGTGGAAGCGTGTTGGACAGACTCGGGCCTCTGATGTTGATGGTAGCAGGTGTCAAAATTTTCTAAAATGGTCAAAAACGATTATCAAACACAAGTGTCAACTGAAATCATGTCTATGACTCTCAGCTATCACAATAGCATATATTAAAAAAAAACTATAATTAGTTTTATTAGAAAAAAATAATTAAAAAAATATTTTTTTTTTATCGTGCGATTTGCATGAAACTTACACACCTGACTGCACGTAAGCCTATTGTAAGGGTGCTAATTTTGGAGGAAATTGGTTGATATCAACCTCAGTCATGGCAGCCCCTTAGATTTATTTTTTACTTAATCATTTTCAAGTAACACAAACGTTTTAATTCCCATTTAATTTTTATTCAATTTACATAAAACTTACCCTTATATGTAGAGTGTAAGTCTTAACAGATTCATGTCGATTTCTGTTCCTAAGTTCATTTATTGATTTTATAATAGAATAAAGATGATATTGTTGCATAATTTTTTTTGGGGGGGAACTTGACTACTTGTATTGGAAAACTAAAAATGTTTTGGAAACTAATCGACATGATGTCCTTATTATATGCTAATGTGTCAGACAAGTGTCATAGAATGATTATATCTGAAAGGTGTGGTCCTGATATCCACTTGAAAATGTGTAATATTCGTTGAAAAAACGCAAAATCTCCCTTTCTATTTAGGCTGCAGTTATGAAACTTGGAACAATTGCAGCCCTTTTCATATACAACTAAACAAAAAAATATGGTTGACATTGAACAACTTTTAATAAACGTTCTCTTGGCCCCTTAACGGTGTGTGGTATAATTAGCAGGTGTTTGGCAGGAGGGCCAGTAATGTTACCCACAGGCCCCTTGACCGCTTCTCAGTGCCAGGTGGACCGTAGCTTCTTCCGGTCAGTAGCCTCTTGTGTCGCCTCTGTCGTGTCGGCGCCTGTCTCACCCCCCCTGCCCCAACCCACCATCCCCCCATGTGACGGTCAACGGGTCTGTGGCCAGGTTCTTGTCCATCACTGTCTCCACCACCACCACACTCAATACTACCACCACCACGACTACCACAACCACCACACGACTACCATGTTGATTTCGTATCAGTTCATCATTGTTTTGTGATGATAATAGCTAGAGTGGTAATCAAATACGTCCCCAAGTCCATCAAAATGCGTCCCCAAGTCCCGCTAACTGTGGCAGGTCCAACCCCGCACAACGCTCTGATGTCACCGTGATGGGAAATCAGGTTTCCCCAACATTCCTGCGAGTATTTTATCTCTGTAAAACCATCAATAAAATCCTTGGATATCATTGACTTTGTAAAATGGTATCGAAGACTGTGTCAGTACAGAGGGGGGGGGAGTCTTTTTAAAATAATTATTAATTGATAATTGTCCGTAGGGAGTCATAATTGATACTGATTGTGAGGATTATCTCTGCTGTTGCTATGGAGTAGTGGTTGATATGGAGAGGGGTGTCCATCTGGAGTAGGGTATTGTACTCTTCAAATCACTTGTGCTGTTCCGTCTTGAGTACTACTCAGTACTCACTTCCCCTTCAGAGCAGGAGAGATTGCTGAAATAGAGGGAATACAGAGACCATATACGTCACGTGTAGACGAGATAAAGCACCTAAATTATTGGGATCGTCTCAAAGCTCTCCAAATGTACTCACTACGCCTGGAGAGCGTGCAAAGATATTTTGCTGCTAGAATCCACTTGGTAAAACATCGAAACTATGGGACCGACTAAAGAGCCTAAATCTGTATTCTCTTGAGTGCAGGCGGGAGAGATACATAATAATTTACACATGGAAAATATTAGAGGGGCTGGTCCCAAACCTGCACACAGAAATAAACACCACATGAGACCAGGAGGCATGGCAGGATGTGCAGAATACCCCGTGAAGAGCAGAGGTGCAGCAGGTACTCTGAGAGAGAACTCTATCAACATCAGAGGCCCGAGACTGTTCAACACGCTTCCACTACACATAAGGGACATAACTGGCCGACCCCTCACAGTGTTCAAGAGAGAACTGACAAACACCTCCAAAGGATACCTGATCAACCAGGCTGTGACTCATACGTCAGGCTGCAAGCAGCCGCGTCCATCAGCATGGTTGACCAGTCCAGCAACCAGGAGGCCTGTCGACGACCGGGCCGCGGGGTCGCTAAGCCCCGGAATCACCTCAAGGAACCTCAAGGTAACTAGAAAGGAGACGAGAGAGATACCAAATAATACACACGTGGAAAATACTGGAGGGCCAGGTACCAAATCTACACAGTAAAATAACAACGTACTGGAATAACGATATGGAAGAAAATGCAGAATACCCTCGGGTTTCCATGTGTATATTATCTGGTATCTCTTTCGTCTCCTCTCTAAGGAGTACATTTGGAGAGCTTGAGGACGATCCCAATAATTTAGGTGCTTTATCACGTCTATGCGTGCCGTATATGTTTCTGTATTCCTCTCTTTTAGCATATCTCACTGCTCTGAAGGGGGAAGTGAGTACTGAACAGTACTCAAGACGGGACAACACAAGTGACTTGAAGAGTACAACCATTGTGATGGGATCCGGATTTGAAGGTCTCGTAATCCATCCTATCATTTTTCGGGCTGCCGCAATATTTGCTTGGTTATGCTCCCTAAACGTTAGGTCGTCAGACATCATTATTCCCAAATCCTTGACATGCTGTTTCCTACTATGGGCAGATTCGATTGTTTTGTACCCTGTATTAGTTTCATATCCTCATTTTTGCCATATCTGAGTAACTGGAATTTATCACTGTTAAACAATGTTATTATTGCTGCCCAGTCGAAAACTTGTTAATATCTGTTTGTAGTTTTTCAATGTCTTCTGCAGAGATAATTTCATGCTGATTTTTGCATCATCTGCAAATGATGACACGAAGCTGTGCTTGTATTTTGTCTATATCTGCCATAAGAATAAGGAACAGCAGTGGTGCAAGGACTGTACCTGAGGTACAGAGATTTTAACAGCGCTTGGACTCGATTTTATTTGATTGACTGAGTACATTTGGAGAGCTTTGAGACGATCCACATAATTTAGGTGCTTTATATCGCATCTATGCGTGCCGTCATATGTTCTCTGTATTCCACCTCTATTTTCAGCAATCTCTCTCCTGCTCTGAAGGGGGAAGTGAGTACTAGCAGTACTCAAGATGGGACCAACACAAGTGCTTGAAGAGTACAACCATTTGTGATGGGATCCCTGGATTTGAAGGTTCTCCTAATCCATCCTATCATTTTTTCTGGCTGACGCAATATTTGCTTGGTTATGCTCCCTAAGGTGGTCGTCAGACACATTATTCCCAAATCCTTTGACATGCTGTTTTTCTACTATGGAAGATTCGATTGTGTTTTGTACCCTGTATTATGTTTCAGATCCTCATTTTTTGCCGTATCTGATACCTGGAATTTATCACTGGGTGAATGGTGGATGGGGGGGAGGGACGGTGAATGGACGAAGTGAAAGAGGCCAAAAAAGCCCAGTTAGATCTACTGAACTGTTATTGTTTGAATTCCTCAGTATCCTTTGAAATAAGACTTCCGAGGTGGGGGCGGTCCCCAGGGCGGCCCTCACTGGGGGGGGGGAGAAGGGGGAGGAAGACCTCCTACTGTCTGGAGGGCCACACAGTGGAGGAAATCGGGTGTCTAACTGGAGCCTGCTGATATGTGACAGTGGGGGGGGGGGGGGAGGTGCACATACCACAACCCCCCCACCATCACGACCCCCACCACTACCAGAAGCAACGGTACCAACAGCCATGCTAAACATGGCCCGTTTGAGTGCCCAAATGAGCAACAGAGGTATTACAAACTATTATTTCAACGTTCAGAGTAACTAACAGTGGAATGTACTAGGCAGTGATGTGTGGACGGTGACTCCATACACAGCTTCAGTGTAGATATGATAGAGCCCAGTAGGCTCAGGAACCTGTAACCTGGAACATACCTGAGAGAGTTCGTGAGTTCTTTACTCCCCGAGCCCGGCATGGGCCAAACTTGACCGAAGTTGATTGACAGTTGAAAGGGGGGAGAGGGGAAGGAGAGGACCAAGAGCCAGAGCTCAACCCCCGTAAGCACAACTAGGTGAGTACCTATAAGACCAACCAGTACTCTTGATTTGCCTCTCCGTAAAAAAACGAACCTTTCAGCTTAACCAGTAACATACCAACCCAAGTAACCCACTAACCTATCTGGTTAGATGCATAGACCCCACCTTCACCCCCGTACAAGCAGCAACAGCGCCACAAACCACCCCTGCACCCCCGTAGCAAGCAGGGCCTGGCGCCTGGCGGGGGGAGAGACTTCCTGCAGAAGGCGCGCCAGTGGTTAAGGTGGGAACGGGCGCGGGGGCCGTGTTCAGCCTACCGTGGCCACCTGTGGCCTCTCCTTCCTCCGTCCTCCTGCCGCCCCGGGGTCGCCGCCAGGGGGCCCCCGTCGGCACTGGTTTGGGGCTCCAGCAGGGGGTTCCTCTGTCTGGGGCTCCAGCAGGGGTTCCTTGTTGGGCTCCAGCAGGGGGTTCCTATGTCTGGGGCTCTCAGCAGGGGGTTCCTCGTCTGGGGCTCCAGCAGGGGGTTCCTTGTCTGGGGCTCCAGCAGGGGGTTCCTCTGGGGCTCCTTGGGCTCCACAGGGGTCTCTGGGGCCGGGGGGTTCTTCAGGGCCTTCAGTAGGGGCCTCAAAACATTCCCTCACCCATCACAGGTGTACATGTTACATACAATATTGTATATTTACTAATACTGTATAATACAATATTGTATAGTTTATTATACAACAATTTGTTTAATCCTTTTGGCAAATATAATTACATTGCAATAGCAAAACGAAATATTAGAATATATATATATCTAAGAGTATAAACAAACAGAACACAAAGGGTAACA
>WNGS01117574.1:30801-46026 GCA_020271785.1 Procambarus virginalis
CCCCCAAGCCCTTCCTCTTCCACCAGTCTCCCCGTACCAGATCCTCCCAGCTCCCGCTCACCCCAGATTCCACAGGTCCACCCCAGAGGAGAAGTAGAAGAGAGTCAGTTTCAGGGTAATGTACTCGAACATAGATGGGATCTCAAGCAAGGCAAGCGAATTAAGGGAAAGGGCACAAGAAGTGAACCCAGATGTAATCGGACTCACTGAAACAAAACTCTCTGGAATCATAACGAATGCCAGTTTCCCAGGAGTACACAGATAAGGAAAGAGAGGGACGGTAGGGGGAGGAGGTGGAGTGGCCCTACTCATGAGAAAGGAATGGAGTTTTAAGGAGATGGCCATCCCGGGCTGTGAGGGTTTCAGAGACTACATAGCAGGCACCATGACAATGGGAGGACCAAGAATAGCAGTAGCAGTAATATATAACCCTCCACCAAATGACAGAAAGACCAGTCAAGAGTATGAAACCAACAAATGGCAGTTAACACTATAATTGGGAGGTCAGCTCTGCTGCTGTTGAAATAGATCCAACCTGCTCATCATGGGGGATTTCAATACGGAAGGATTGACTGGAAGAACAAGGAACCGCATGGAGGCGACGATACATGGAGAGCCAAGCTATTGGAGGTGGTGACTAGAAACTTTTAACCCAGCATGTCAGAGAACCCCAAGGATGAGAGGAAATAACGAACCAGCGAGACTCGACCTAGTCTTCACTCTGAATGACTCCAACATAAGACAAATCGGTTTTGATGCCCCACTAGGAATGAGCGACCACAGTGTATGGTGTTTGAGTACTTGATTGAAGAAGGGTTATTGAACTCAGGAGGAGAGATACTGAAACAAAAGGTTCGCATACCGAAGGAGAAACTATGAGGAGATAAGAAAATTCCTAACAGATATAGCATGGGAAACAGAGCTCAGGGGAAAGACGGCCCAAGACATGATGGACTACATCACGTAGAAGTGCAAGGACGTAGCAAACAAGTTTGTCCCAGTTCAAAAGGAAAACAGTGAAATGAAGATGAGAAACCCAGGGTTTAATCAGAGATGTAGGCTAGCTAAGCAGCAAAGTAAATGGGCATGGAGAAACTATAGGAATAACACGACACTTGAGAGCAGAGAAAGATATCAGAATACCAGGAATGAATATGTCAGGATGAGAAGAGAGGCAGAAAGACAATACGAAAATGACGTCGAAAGCAAGGCAAAGACTCAGCCTGAATTGCTGCATAGCCACATCAGGAGAAAAACAACAGTAAAGGTACAGGTTATGAAATTTAGAATAGGGGAAGAAGGATTCACTACAAACGACAAGGAAGTGTGTGAGGAACTGAATAAGAAATTCCAGGAGGTCTTCACCTTAGAGCAAGGAAAAATCCCAAAGATAAGACAGGGAATAGCTAACCATGATCCACTCGAAGAGTTTGAGATTACCAGCGGGGGAAGTAAGGAAGTGTTTACTAGAGTTGGATGTGACAAAGGCTATAGGCCCAGATGGAATCTCTCATTGGATACTAAAGGAAGGAGCAGAAGAACTGTGCCTGCCCCTCTCCGCAGTGTACAACAAATCTCTGGTAACAGGGGAACTGCCAGAAATTTGGAAAGCAGCTAACATAGTCCCGATATACAAGAAAGGGGATAGACAGGAGGCACTGAACTACAGGCCAGTGTCCCTAACCTGCATACCATGCAAGCTTGTGGAGAAGATTGTGCAAAGAAAGCTAGTGGAACATCTGGAGCGAAAGAACTTTGTAACACAGCATCAACATGGGTTCAGGGATGGCAGGTCCTGCCTCACTAGGTTACTTGAATTTTACGACCAGGCAAGAAAGAGAAGGGTGGGCAGACTGCATATTTTTGGATTATCAGAAAGCCTTTGATACAGTACCATACAAGAGGCTAGTGAAAAACCTGAAGATGCAGGCCGGTGTGAAAGGAAGGTACTCCATTGGATAAAGGACTCTCCTAAGAAACAGGAGACAACGAGTCAGTATGAGGGGTGAAGTCTCAGATTGGCGAGACATTACAAGTGGAGTCCCGCAGGGGTCAGTCCTTGGACCTATACTGTTTCTGATATATGTAAATGATCTCCCAGAGGGTATAGAATCGTTTCTCTCAATGTTTGCTGATTATGCAAAAATTATGAGGAGGAATGAAACAGAGGATGATAGTAGGAGACTACAAGATGACCTAGACAGACTGAGTGAATGGTCCAACAAATGGCTGTTGAAGTTCAACCTGAATAAATGCAAAGTAATGAAACTAGGCAGTGGAAACAGGAGGCCAGAAACAGGATACAGAATAGGAGATGAAGTACTTAATGAAACGGACAGAAAGATCTAGGAGTTGATATCACACCAAACCTGTCTCCTGAAGCCTACATAAAAAGAATAACGTCTGCGGCATATGCGAGGCTGGCTAACATCAGAACAGCGTTCAGGAACCTGAGTAAGGAATCATTCAGAATCTTGTACACCACACATGTAAGACCAGTCCTGGAGTATGCGGCCCCAGCATGGAGCCCATAAGTAGTGAAGTTGAGGACTAGAACCGTGCGCACCATCTGCCCAGGTGGGCAGCTGGTGCAAGATATGTAGGCCTTCCGGTATGTGGGGGGATTTTTCCCAGATGTTTGGCGCGTGAGAACGTCTGGTGTCTTGTTAGGCGTTATGGATTGATGGCGGGGTTATGTTGGAGGGGTATGAGAGTATGTGGGGTATGTGAGTAGAGTAAGGAGAATAGGAGGAGAAGAGTAGAATAGGGAGATAAGAGTAGATGAATATGTATGTGTGTTTGCCGTAGAGTTAATCCTGTGTGTAGAGATATATAGTTTGATCAATAGATGAGGCTAAGTAAGACAATGTAGAGTGGGTAAGGCGGAGGGATACATGGCCTGGATATGTTGAGGGTAGAGGGATGGGAGAGGGAGGGGTGAGTGAGGGGAGCTTCCCCTCGGCTGGAGAGGGTCGGAGACCATTGTGGTTGAGAAGCGAGGGTGGAATGTGTTTTGCAGTTTTTTGACTGTCATTATTTTCTTCGAGCGAAGAAATCGTTTAACTTTTTTCTGAGCTAATGCAGCTGTGTTTGGTGATGATCAATGACGTGATTAGTTCCCCCATACACTGGCAGGAAGTGTTGAGGAGGGTGAGAGAGAGAGAGAGAGAGAGAGCAGACTCTCTTAAGATATGAATGTGAGGAGGTAGCAGTTGGCAGAGAAAATCTGTTTACGTAACAATGCACGTGTGTGTATAGGATGAGGGCATTAGTTAGGTGTCAGACCAGGTCGTGTTTAGAGCCGCTCCAGGGGCAGATGTGGTCCATTAACCTTAATCGTTTTTTAAAGTCTACAGAGGGGCCTGGGAGGTGTGTACTGTCCACCATTCAGTGGCTAACTGAAAGACCTGGGCGGCTTCCCTCTTGGGAGTTTTACACACACTCATTAACAAGGTACCTGATTATTTATACAGCTTCTCTACATTATATGCAAGGTTACATAGTATGTCAAGAACTACCTACGTAATGCTAAACAGCCCAATCACAGAGGGTGGTTAGTCATATGGGCAGTAAAGGCTTGCAAAGGCACATAAAGGGGTCAAGGACTGAACCCCGCAATTCATTTTAGCTAAGCAAGTTACAATCATGACGAGCTAATTACAAAATTCAATATAAGTCAGCACATCGACACAGGAGACGTGATCACTACCCACAATTTTTTTTTTTGTTAACTGTGTGTGTGTGTGTGATCGCAACATCTGCTGTCCAAATAAATATCATTGAAATGTATGCGTGTCTACTCAATCTCCATCACCTCTTCATCCTACACCCATTATTGCTGTGCAGACCTTGTAACACACAAACGGCATATCATAGCAAGACAATGTCACAGAATGTTCAAGACTCTTATACTGAATGAGTGAAACATCAATCCGTCTCGTTAGGGTCTGACTTTGTGTCCCTC
This sequence comes from Procambarus virginalis, assembly GCA_020271785.1. NCBI lineage: Eukaryota > Metazoa > Arthropoda > Malacostraca > Decapoda > Cambaridae > Procambarus > Procambarus virginalis. The sequence continues at coordinate 34,766 of WNGS01117574.1, forward strand.
CTTAGCGCCAAGTTTTCATTCACCATCGTCCTTCGCGCTCATCACCCATTAGTGCCAGTTTTAGCCTCTGTAACACATTGTAAAGCAATGTGGAAATCAACTTTCTGCAGTCCTAAATAACATTATGAAATGAAAAGTATGACTTAGTCCATCTCCATTACATTTCTTATCAATAAAATATTACTGTGTGACAGTTTTAGCCCTCTGTACCACATTGTAACGTAACGTGGAAATCAGCTTTCTGTCTGATGTCCAAATAACATTATTGGTACGTTACGTAACGTGGAATCATCATCTTTCGGTCTGATGTCCAAATAACATTTTGAAAAAATGTGAAGCTTGTAGATTTAATTTTAAACAAAGGTGGGCCACCAGTCCACGAAACTAAGAGGGGAGAGTTAGGAAGAAAGACTTTGTGAAATATGCACAGAAGAATTTGGGGAGACGTATTGTGGTGTCTGTGTATAGCTGAGATAGTCTTGGTAGTAAGGTTGATGTAAAGTCATTCCTGGTTACTGACTTTAATAATAATAAATAACTACATGATAGAGTAGCTCCCAAGCTGGCAGGCGTCCTGTGTGCTCTGTTTACCTCTCTAGTGGCGTCCAGCCGCCGCACATAGAAAACGGATGGTACCATTTTCTGTGAACATGACATCCCTCCTTTTCTTTAAAAAGAATGAATACAGGATGTCTACCATGCTTGTAGCACAAAGCAAAGTTATTGACACAAAGTAAGTTATTAACATATCAAGAGATATTGCATACATTTAACATTAATTAAACACACAAAGAATTTAAACAATCTTTACCACAAAGGATTTCAATGTTAAAAATACATATGCAATGTTAAACAAACATGAAAGAAACTGTAATACAAAGTTACAAAATATGAATGAGAGATCTGCATTATTCAAACAATATTAATTTAGTTCAGCATAACAAGTAAATACTTTGCATTACATAGGAACACAATTAATCATCATATCGTGTAGGGCGTTTAACATGACGTTTTGGACGAGAGTCCTTAAATACAAGAAATCCCTCGATGAATTGTTTATCGAGTTATAACTCATTTTTTCTTTTTCTTTTGCACGACTTTGCACTTCATCATTTTCTACACTAGTTGGAATCACTTTGAAATAAGCCATATTACGTGTTATACTATGATCTCTATTACTCGCTGTTACCATAGTTCCTTTTACACTAATCACTTTATATGGTTTTGTATCATACGGCATATCTAACTTTCCCTCTTTTTTCTTTTTAACGAGAACAGTATCTCCAACCTTTATGAATTGTTCCTTTGCACGTTGATCATGAGCAATTTTCATTTTGCCCTTGGCTAGTGCATCCTTCTGAGCGAGACGTTTATCCGTTACCTTGGCTGGCATGACAGGTAGTGCGATTCTCATAGGACGTCCAAATAAAAGTTCGCCAGGCGACTTGCCCAGTGTTCCATGCGGTGTTGCACGGTAGTTCCTGAGAAAAGCATACATAGCTTGTTTCCAGGATCGTCCTTCGGCATGAGCACAGCGTACAGCTTTCATGAGAGGTTGCATGAATCTCTCGACTTCTCCATTTGCTTGAGGATGTAGTGGCATCACACGGCGGTGTTTGAATCCAATATGCTCAGCAAAGTTGACAAAGTCTTGTCCATTAAATGGCGGTCCATTGTCCGTCTTGACAACTTCAGGAATGCCAAAGTTTGAAAAGATCTTGTCGAGTTTCGGGATGACAGCCTTTGCAGATGTGGAAGTGATGATTTCTACTTCTGGATAACGTGAGTGATCATCAATGACTACCATCAAGTACTCTCCAGTTGGTAGCGGTCCACAGAAGTCCATCGATACTTCCATCCATGGTGCAGCAGGTAGTGGTGAAGGTTGTAGAGGTGTTGGTCTTGAAGTATCCACTGCAGCTTGGCAAGGGACACAGGCATCATGCATGTCCTTAGCTTGACGATCAATGCCAGGAAACCACACCTTTTCTCGTAGCAGCTGTTTGGTCCTTACAAGACCTTGGTGTCCTTGATGTGCAAGCTTCAGAGCACGTTGCTGGAGAACAGCTGGAATGACGATACGAGTACCTCGCAGCACGGTGTCGCGTTGTTGCGTAACACTTAATTCTGTCTGGATGCGTTCAAGTGCTTTGAATGCATCTTGGTCAACTCCTGAGGGTGGGATGCGTGGAAACTTTTTCTTAGTCAATGCATCCACTGTTGCTTGCAGAGTTGGGTCCTCTAGGGTTGCAGTACGGATTTCATCAAGAGTGAGAGCCTTAGGGACTGCATCACAGGTTACAGAGTGTACATATTCCTCGGCAACTTGCTGATGCTTGGTGATGGTGAAACTGTTGGCAGGATGTCGACTGATGTAATCAGCGGGATTGCCTGCACCTGGCTTGTATTTCACCGTAAAGTTGTATGGTTGCAGACGAAGAGCCCATCTCTCAATGCGAGCTGGTGGTTTGGACTTTGGATTATTGAAGATGGTCTCCAACGGTTTGTGGTCAGTGACTATCGTGGTAAAGGGTGCACCAAGCAGATACACATTGAAGTGTTCACAGCCCCATACAAGAGCAAGAGCTTCCTTCTCTGTCTGACTGTATCGTTGCTCAACATCTGTGAGAGAACGGCTGGCGTAGGCAATTACTACTCTTGAATCTGGTTGACCAGGTTTGTGTTGGGCTAACACAGCACCTAAACCAACAGGACTAGCATCCACCGTTAACTCAGTGTCCATTGATGGATCAAAGTATGCAGCAGTCGCATTTTCTACTAGTGCATCTTTCACAGCATCAAATGCATTTTGCTCGACATCGCTCCAGTACCATGATGCATTTTCTTCAGGAGCTCACGTAGAGGCTTCGTAATGGTAGCAAAATCTGGAATGAAGCGAGAACAGTAGTTTGCCATTCCCAGAAAACTATGTACTTCAGTGGATGTTGAAGGAGGTGCAGCATTCTTGATATCTGCAACTTTCTTAGGATCTGGAGATAGACCTTTGTCACTAAGTACATGTCCAAAGAATTCAATTTTATGTTTATTGAACTCACACTTTGCTCGGCTTAGCGTCAAATTCTTTTCTCGTAAGCGTTGCAATGTTGCACGAAGAGCTTTGTCGTGTTCAGCTTGGGTACGGCCATAAACAATGATGTCATCAGACATGTTGTCAGCATTAGGTATATCTTGCAATACCTGGCTGATGATGTGCTGGAATACTTCAGCAGCACTGTTAATACCAAAACTCAGGCGCTTGTACCTATACAGACCTCGATGTGTCGTAAACGTTGTGATGAATCGACTCTCATCATCAAGTTCAAGCTGATGATAGCCCTTGTTTAAATCTAACTTGCTGAATACAGTTGCACCATTCAAGCGGTATATCATATCATCTACAGTGGGTGTAGGATGGCGTTCACGCATTATTGCCTTGTTGGGAACACGCATGTCTACACAAATGCGTATCTCATCTGGATTCTTCGGCTTTGGTGGAGTGACAATTGGGCTTACCCATGGTGTTGGGCCTGTTACCGGTTCAATGATATCTAGTTCTATCAGCCTATCCAGTTCGGCATCGACTTTCTTGCGAGTATGGAATGGTTGTCGGCGATGTGGTTGGGCAACTGGAATTACATCTGGGTTGATATGCAGATGTACCTTGCTATCAGTATAACAACCTATGGATTTAAACCGATCAGAAAATTCAGCAACAATAGCATCAACATTGTTTGCAGATTCCACTGCTACAGCATTAGAAAGCTGAAGTAGCCCCAATTTGGTTGAAGTCTTGTAACTGAGTAAAGACTCCTTTGCATTCCTAACAACATGGAATGTAGTAATGAGCATTGCATTCTTTGACTTAATCTCTGCAGTGAAAGTTCCAATCACTGGTAAGGCTACCTTTGAAGCATAGGCAGTGGCTTTGCCATTATAGTTTTCAAGCTTTGGGAATTGTTTTTTAAATTTTTCATAGTGGCACTCAGCAATGGTGTCAATGTTTGATCCAGTGTCAATGAGAATTTTGAGACAAATGCCAGCAATGTATACTATAGTCTCTGGGTTGTTTGGAAGATCATTCCATTTTGTGATTGCTTGTACTCCATAAATATAATCACATTCACTGTCATCTGAGACTGGTTGTAATGAAATGTTGTCTTGTATATTATTAACATTCTTGATTTGAGGTGCAATATTGTGTTTGCCACCTCGACTCCTATGACTTGATCCTCGTACATTGCTTTTATTTATTGATTGTGGTTTCTTTAGTGCGGAACGACACATAGCACCAAAATGATTTAGTTTTCTACACTCATAGCACTTCTTACCTTGTGCAGGACAAACATTATCTTGGTGTGGGTAGTCTCCTCCACAATTGTAACATTTATTATTGACAACCTCTGATGTGAGTCGTTGTGACTGCTTGAGTCTTGTTCCATGACTCCAGTTGTGATGTGGTTCTCGGCTCAATTTAATGTTAGGTTTGGCATGATATCTTCTATGATCATGGTGTACTCCCTGAACCTTACATACTTCATGACTGTTAGTAACAGTGGCAGAACCGTTGTTGGCACTGCACTCCATGGCACGAGCATCACGTGCAGCATCTTCCATTCGACGAGCCATATCCAGTATCTTGTTAAGAGAACTTTCATCATCAACAAGTTCTAGAGCTCTTCGACGAAGACGTGTAGATGTGCATGTTTCAATTATTTGCTGTTTGATTTCTTTGTCAACATCAGCAAACTCACAGTGGGCTGCTAAACCCTGCAGACGTGTATGGTATTGATCAACAGTTTCATTAGAGAGTTGTTTTGCTCTCCTGAAATGCATAATTTCCATAGCAGTATTTTGCCTTGGTTTGAAATGCTCAGTTAATTTGGCCTTGGCAGTGTCATAATCTTTGGCACCACCAGTATCTTTCAGTGTATCAAAGATATCACAAACTCTATCACCTGCATAGTGAAGCAGAAAGGCACGCTTTCTTTCAGCACTTTTGATATCAGAAACTATCAACAAATTTTCAAACCTTTTAAGCCATTTGACCCACCTCTGTGACAGGTTTGTCTGGTCACAGTCAGGATCAAATGCAGGAAACTGAGGTATATTTGCCATTTTTACTGAATAAATTTAAACTTATCACTTAAATGTTCCTCAGAATATATAACACTTACTGCACTGTATATGTTATTTAAGAATTCACTGTAATTACTTTAATTTTGCAAAGCACACAAGCATTTTAATGCAAAAGTTCACAGTGCACAACACAGCAGCAACTGACTTCTTACCTAGCCCTTGTGTACATGTGTTGTTCCTACTCACAGCAACACAGCAGTTGTTAGCAGTTGGTACAGCAATTGGCAGCAGTTGGCACAGCAGTAGGCAGCAGTTGGTTCACAGCAGTTGGCAGCAGTAGGCAGCAGTTGGTTCACAGCGTGAAGAATTTTGTAGCACGGAGCGTCGTTTCGTAACCAAAACATCGGGTTTTGTACACTGCATCAAAGCGTCGTTTCGTACACAGCGTCGGCAGATTCCTCTCACACAGCATGGGTAGCACACAGCATTGGCCAGCACACAGCAACGGCCAGCACACAGCAACGATCAGCACACAGCAACAGTCAGCACACAGCATGGGGTTGCATACAGCATCGGGTATGGTGCTCACAGACAGCTTCTTCCTTCTCTGGGCGAGACAGCATGCTCCTTCCTTGTGTTTTGTTGAACAAAATACCTGCGTTCCCAGTTCATCCTCGTCGCCAGTGTGGTGTCTGTGTATAGCTGAGATAGTCTTGGTAGTAAGGTTGATGTAAAGTCATTCCTGGTTACTGACTTTAATAATAATAAATAATTACATGATAGAGTAGCTCCCAAGCTGGCAGGCGTCCTGTGCGCTCTTGTTTACTCTCTAGTCTAGTGGCGTCCAGCCGCCGCACATAGAAAACGGATGGTACCATTTTCTGTGAACATGACAGNTAGTCGAGGCTTTAATACCAGGACAGGGTCGCCAGGCTGAAATACCCGCAACTTAGCCTTAGCATCGTTTCGTTCTTTCATCTTTTCTTGGGCCTCCCAAGATACTTTAGTGCAGCTGCCTTGCAGTCCTTGAGTCTCTGGTGGTGTTGCACAAAGAAAGCCGAACCTTCGGTTAACGATACGTTCCCTAACAGATTCTCCTGTAACATTTGCAAGGGTCCACGAACTTTATGGCCAAAGACTAACTCAAAAGGAGAACAACCCAGTGAACTTTGTAACCCCTCTCTAGCAGCAAACAAAACATATGGCAAGTTCTCATCCCAGAAGGTGTGGGAACTCTCGCACGATGTCTTCAACATCTGCTTCAGAGTTAGATGGAACCGTTCAATTACCCCCTGACTCTGTGGATGGTATGGGCTGGAAACCTTATGAGTTATTCCATGGTCCTTACAAAATTGTTCAAAATGTCAGATTAAAGTTAGTACCATTGTCAGTTTGCACAACCCGAGGCAGTCCAAAAGTGGAAAAAAATTGCAACATACGAGCAACAACAGTCTTTGATCGGATGTTCCTTATAGCAAAAGCCTCTGGGTAACGAGTCGTGATACACATCATCGTTATTAGGTAAATATTACCAGACTTAGTTCTAGGTAATGGACCAACACAGTCCATTACCACATGAGAAAATGGTTCCTTCGGCACAACAATAGGCCTTAGAGGAGCTTTAGGTGGAGTCTGGTTTGGTTTCCCAACAAGTTGACAAGCAATATCTGCATTACAAAATTTTGCCACATCGCTTTTCAGCTTGGGCCGGAAAAAATACTTTAAGATTTTGTGATAAGTAATATTAATACCTTGATGTCCCCCCATAGGATCATCATGAGCAGCTGCCAAAACTCTTTCTCTATAGCAGGTCGGCAACATAACCTGGTGGACTACCTCCCACTCATTTGACAAGGGAGCACTCTGAGGTCTCCATTTTCTCATCAAAATCTGATCATTGTAGTAGTACCCAGTTGCTGCGTCTACAATTTCCTCCATAGAGATGGCTGCCTCATGACAATCTGCAAGACTTGTGTCATCTTTTTGTAACTCACTCAAGGAGGCATCCAGACCTTGGTCAGATGCCATTGGCCGAGGCTCAACAGTGTTCTCCTCCACCTCTTCACTACTGTCGGTAGGCGGCGGTGTCAGGCTCTCCACAATGTCCTCGGCCCCGTCATCGAGTCGGGCCATGAATGTGTCCGCAAGGTCCACTTGGTTTTCACCACTCGGAAAGTCCCTCATGTCCTCGGGATTTACCTCCTTGGCAAGCACAGGGCTGCCCTTACATTTAAGTCCCATAGACCTGGTCACCGTGCACGCTGGGTACACATTATCCTCTGTGGCGGGTGGATCCAGGCAAACCTTAGGGGTAGGCAACATAATAGGCAGTCTGGAGTCCCCTACCTTATCCCCGGCTAAATCATAACCCAATATTACATCAACATTAGGGAAAGGTAGGTACAAAGTGACTCCGACTGTACAAACACCCTTGTGGAAATCAGTTTCCAGGGTAACCTTATGGAGGGGTACTGCTCGAGTATCACTAGTGACACCCTCGACCAGTACCACCTCTCCAGTGTCGAGAATGTTGACACCTTGCAAAGCACTCTCTAAAATTAAAGTCTGGATGGCACCGGTGTCTCGGAAGATCACCACGTCCTTCCAGGAAGAACCCTCAGACAAAAGTAGTCTCCCTTTTGATAGGAATAGGGTAAGCAAGTCCAACCACTGTGGGTTGGAGGTCTTACTCCCTAACCCTTCAGAAGGCCTCAAGCCCTGTGTCACAACTAGAGCATTGGGTCTTTTTTCCGGGTACAGTTGCCAACAACGGCTAATAACGTGGTTTGGACGTTTACAGTGACCACAGATACGTCGGGGAGAAGAGACATTACTAACAGAATTACCCTTCAGTTCACTCTTAGGTGTCGTGGGGCTAGACAGTTTAACAGGGTTAGTTATGTCTGAAACAGAAGGTGCATTAGTAAAAGGGTTAGAATGAGCTGGTCTAGACTGGCTGTGGGTATAAGTTTTGCTACTCTGTGGGGTATAATTTTTTTTATTGGGCCTTTTGCCCGCCAACTGGTAGTTTTCTGCCATCTTGGCCAAATCCGTGGTGTAGCAGTCTCCGTGGTGTAGTGGTAAGACACTCGCCTGGCGTTCCGCGAGCGCTATGTCATGGGTTCGTATCCTGGCCGGGGAGGATTTACTGGGCGCAAATCCTTAACTGTAGCCTCTGTTTAACGCAACAGTAAAATGTGTACTTGGATGAAAAAACGATTCTTCGCGGCGGGGATCGTATTCCAGGGACTTGCCCGAAACGCTACGCGTACTAGTGGCTGTACAAGAATGTAACAACTCTTGTATATATCTCAAAAAAAAAAAAAAAAATCCCCTATTTTAGAACCTATCTCTACTCTACCTCTAATGTAATGTGCTACATTCTCTGGCATGTTATCTATAAACTGTTCCATTAAAATTACATTCTTCAGTGCCTCGTATATTTCGGCTTTAGCCGAGCGAATCCATTTATCAAACAATCTAATTTGATCATTAGCAAATTCAGTGAGCGGTTGGATGTGAGTAGGCCTAAGGTTGCAATAAGCTTGGCGGTGAGCTTCCGGAGTAATTTCATATGCCCTCAAAATTCGTTCCCTGACTTTATCATATTCAAAACACCTGGTGTCAGGCATATTTATAAAAATATCTTGGGCCTTACCCCTAAGTCTTCCCTGTAGGATTTTCACCCACTCTTCCTTTGGCCAGTTCATGGACATGGCTAATCTCTGAAAATGGTTGAAAAACCTTTCAGGGTCCGACTCCGAAAATTCAGGCAAGCTATGCTTTTTCTCATAATGCCTGGGGTTTGAATCCCCGGCAGGTGGAGGTCCAGTGGTATTTGCTCTAATTCTAGCCTCCTCGGTTTTGAGTCTTTGCTTCTCTAATTTTATTTTTGCTAACTCTAGAGCTAACTCTCTGTCCCTATGAGCTGCACTTTCTGCTTGGCTAGGCTGGCATAAAGGTGTATCACTTTCCAATAGTTCTTGATCAATACAATGTTGTAATATTTCATTCACCAAAGTCCACTTTTAATCCGCGTCATTTAATGCTAGGCCAAATTCCTTGCCTAACAATACTAAATTAGACTTGGTAAGTTTCTTTATCTCTACCACTAAAGGATATTCTGCCAGTTCCTTCATTTTAGCCTCCATCACTAATAAATTTAGCTCCTAGCAAAGGAAAAAAAATTAAAAAATAAAAATTGGAAAAAACAAAAATTTGTACGGCCCCTAACACAAGGCCACACTAACCTCAATCGTGAAGGGATCCAGCTGGGTGTCCAGTCCATGCAATCCTTTGCTAGATGAGCTGGGCCCTAGGCTAACACACAACCGTTCTGCGGAAACAAGAATTTTTAGTTTTGGCACTCAAAAATCTAATTTTTTTTACAATTATAAAGATGCTCCCAGACAGGCCCCCACTTGTTAAAAATAGTGGGCTTGCTACTATGGGGAATCTAGGCTATTAGGGAGTAGGATCAGTAATCAGCATACAGAGTTATCATATATGTCATATATATGTCAGTTATCATATTATGTACCCCGCCCTGCCCTGGTGACTCTCTATTACTCCCTCATCTATCCATATCTCAACTATGGTATTTGTGCTTGGGGTTCTACTACCCAAAATCATTTACGTCCTCTAATTACTCAACACAAAGCTGCTATTAGGACAATATCCAACTCTGGCCCCAGACATCACTCGGTACCCCTACTCAAATCTCTCAATATGTTAGATATTAAGTCACTGCACATTCTCTCATGTGTATTATACATATATAAAACGCTGAACTGTAATGCCAATCCTGACCTCAAAAGCTTCATTGAAAGCTGTAACAGAACCCATGAGCACCACACCAGAAATAAATACAGTTTTGATATTCCAAGAGTACGACTTAACCAAACTAGAAATGCTCTACAAATCAAGGGACCCAGAATGTGGAATGACCTTCCCAACCATGTTAAAGACTGTACCTCTCTCAACCAGTTTAAGATTAAAACTAAACACTACCTGATAAACTCCCTGTAACCTACCTTACCCTCTATTGTCAACCCATGTCTTATTTTTTTTTTTTTTTTTTTTTATTCAACGCTGTTTGTCTACATATTGTATTTGTGCTGCTTTTCAGTCATGTTCCCCCCCTTTTTTTTGTACCTTTAATTGTATCTATTCTCAAAACATTTTATTCTTTTTGTCCAATTAGTATTAAGTTTTAGATATTAATGTTTTCTTGCCCGAAACGCATTGCGTAATAGTGGCTTTAGGCATTGTATGTACTAGCTCTATCTATAAATTGATCCACTTATGTAAAATCTCTCTATGTATGTACCTTTCCTGAATAAACATATTATTATTATTATTATTATATGGGAGATCTCAAAGGCCCGGCCACCAGTAAATAAAAAATAAACTTATAGCGGCTTATACTGCAATTGTCAGCCTAGAGGTAGATCATAGATCTCCTATACAGGAAGAATGGATACTCCGTTAAGCTAACTTATTTATTAACCCCTTTACAACCCCCCATATACATCCACACCAATAACAATAATAATAACTACTTTACCACACTATCTTACGTTAAAAGCCTTGGTCCACATAGGCAGGATACAAGGTTTACACTGAGAACAAGCTAGGGTAAAGTACTACTAGTGAAGAATTTGAAGCTTGAGTCAGCTTAGGGTAGGGAGACCACGTGATTCCACTGGGACCCCTTTAGAATCACTAGGCATATAAACACTAGGAACACCTAATTCATACAAAGTATAATACACTACACATTAGAAAAGTTGATGCCAGAAAATGAGGATACAATACAGCATACTTAACTGATAATTAGACACAGAAATAGAGAGACAAGAGGTAGAGGAGGTAGTTCTTTTCACCACAACGCCAGCCCAGTGAAGAAAGAGCGTCTCCGGTCTCCTTCCCCAGCTCACTCGCTGCCAGCAGACTACTCAACTAATCGTACAGCAGTCCTATCCAAAGTTTACTCAGATTTACTTTACAAATGATTAGAAAGTATTAGTAAACATAGTTGGTGCCTATTTTATTATTTAATAATCAACCCCAAGCTCAGTCTTTACATGCTCTGTGAGAAACAAGAATCGTCTTACGTCTGGCAGGGAAGATATGACAAATACACCTCGCCATGCGTCCCCAATACTATAAGGTAGTTTATTTAT
>WNGS01117587.1:0-10847 GCA_020271785.1 Procambarus virginalis
GTCGTGGCTGGTGGTCAAGACCGTGTCTTGGCCTGGTGGTCAAGACTGTGTGTCGTGGTGCCTGGTGGTCAAGACCAGGTCGTGGCCTGGTTGTCAAGACCAGGTCGTGGCCTGGTGGTCAAGACAGGTCGTGGCCTTGTGGTCAAGACCGTGTCGTGGCTGGTGGTCAAGACCAGGTCGTGGCCTGGTGGTCAAGACCAGGTCGTGGCCTGGTGGTCAAGACTGTGTGTCGTGCCCTGGTGGTCAGGACTGTGTCGTGGCCTGGTGGTCAAGACCGTGTGTCGTGGCCTGGTGGCAAGACCGTGTGTCGTAGCCTGGTGGTCAAGACCAGGTCGTGGCCTGGTGGTCAAGACCGTGTGTCGTGGCCTGGTGGTCAAGACCGTTGTGTCGTGGCCTTTGGTCAAGACCGTGCGTCGTGGCCTGGTGGTCAAGACTGTGTCGTGGCCTGGTGCCAAGACGTGTGTCGTGGCCTGGTTGTCAAGACCAGGTCGTGGCCTGGTGGTCAAGACCGTGTTTCGTGCCTGGTGGTCAAGACCGTGTGTCGTGCCTGGTGGTCAAGACCAGGTCGTGGCCTGTGGTCAAGACCGTGTCGTGGCCTGGTGGTCAAGACCAGGTCGTGGCCTGGTGGTCAAGACCGTGTCGTGGCCTGGTGGTCAAGACCGTGTCGTGGCCTGGTGGTCAAGACCAGGTCGTGGCCTGGTGGTCAGACCGTGTCTTGGCCTGGTGGTCAAGACTGTGTGTCGTGGCTGGTGGTCAAGACCATGTCGTGGCCTGGTGGTCAAGACCGTGTCGTGGCCTGGTGGTCAAGACCGTGTGTCGTGGCCTGGTGGTCAAGACCAGGTCGTGGCCTGGTGGTCAAGACCGTGTGTCGTGGCCTGGTGGTCAAGAACCGTGTGTCGTGGCCTGGTGGTCAAGACCATGTCGTGGCCTGGTGGTCAAGACCAGGTCGTGGCCTGGTGGTCAAGACCGTGGTCGTGCCTGGTGGTCAAGACCAGGTTGTGCCTGGTGGTCAAGACCGTGTCGTGGCCTGGTGGTCAAGACCAGTCGTGGCCTGGTGGTCAAGACCGTGTCGTGGCCTGGTGGTCAAGACCATGTCGTGGCCTGGTGGTCAAGACCAGGTCGTGGCCTGGTGGTCAAGACCGTGTTCGTGGCCTGGTGGTCAAGACCGTGTGTCGTGGCCTGGTGGTCAAGACTGTGGTCGTGGCCTGGTGGTCAAGACCGGTCGTGGCCTGGTGGTCAAACCGTGTCGTGGCCTGGTGGTCAAGACCGTGTCGTGGCCTGGTGGTCAAGACCGTGTCGTGGCCTGGTGGTCAAGACCAGGTCGTGGCCTGGTGGTCAAGACCAGTGTCGTGGCCTGGTGGTCAAGACCGTGTGTCGTGGCCTGGTGGTCAACAGTGTGTCGTGGCCTGGTGGTCAAGACCACGGTGGTCGTGGCCTGGTGGTCAAGACCGTATCGTGGCCTGGTGGTCAAGACCAGGTCGTGGCCTGGTGGTCAAGACCAGGTCGTGGCCTGGTGGTCAGACTGTGTGTCGTGGCCTGGTGGTCAAGACCAGGTCGTGGCCGGTGGTCAAGACCAGTGTCGTGGCCTGGTGGTCAAGACTGTGTGTCGTGGCCTGGTGGTCAAGACAGTCGTGGCCTGGTGGTCAAGACCAGGTCGTGGCCTGGTGGTCAAGACCAGTCGTGGCCTGGTGGTCAAGACCAGGTCGTGGCCTGGTGGTCAAGACCAGGTCGTGGCCTGGTGGTCAAGACCAGGTCGTGTGGCCTGGTGGTCAAGACCAGTCGTGGCCTGGTGGTCAAGACCGTGTCGTGGCCTGGTGGTCAAGACCAGGTCGTGGCCTGGTGGTCAAGACCAGGTCGTGGCCTGGTGGTCAAGACGTGTGTCGTGGCCTGGTGGTCAAGACTGGTCGTGGCCTGGTGGTCAAGACCGTGTGTCGTGGCCTGGTGGTCAAGACCGGTGTGTCGTGGCCTGGTGGTCAAGACCGTGTGTCGTGGCCTGGTGGTCAAGACTGTGTCGTGGCCTGGTGGTCAAGACTGTGTCGTGGCCTGTGGTCAAGACTGTGTCGTGGCCTGGTGGTCAAGACTGTGTCGTGGCCTGGTGGTCAAGACTGTGTCGTGGCCTGGTGGTCAAGACTGTGTCGTGGCCTGGTGGTCAAGACCGTGTCGTGCCCTGGTGGTCAAGACTGTGTCGTGGCCTGGTGGTCAAGACCGTGTGTCGTGGCCTGGTGGTCAAGACCAGGTCGTGGCCTGGTGGTCAAGACCGTGTGTCGTGGCCTGGTGGTCAAGACCGTGTGTCGTGGCCTGGTGGTCAAGACCGGTCGTGGCCTGGTGGTCAAGACCGTGTGTCGTGGCCTGGTGGTCAAGACCAGGTCGTGGCCTGGTGGTCAAGACCGTGTCGTGGCCTGGTGGTCAAGACCGTGTCGTGGCCTGGTGGTCAAGACCAGGTCGTGGCCTGGTGGTCAAGACCGTGTCGTGGCCTGGTGGTCAAGACCGTGTGTCGTGGCCTGGTGGTCAAGACCATGTCGTGGCCTGGTGGTCAAGACCGTGTCGTGGCCTGGTGGTCAAGACCATGTCGTGGCCTGGTGGTCAAGACCGTGTCGTGGCCTGGTGGTCAAGACCGTGTGTCGTGGCCTGGTGGTCAAGACCAGTCGTGGCCTGCTGGTCAAGACTGTGGTGTCGTGGCCTGGTGGTCAAGACCATGTCGTGGCCTGTGGTCAAGACCAGGTCGTGGCCTGGTGGTCAAGAACATGTCGTGGCTTGGTGGTCAAGACCGTGTGTCGTGGCCTGGTGGTCAAGAACATGTCGTGGCCTGGTGGTCAAGACCAGGTCGTGGCCTGGTGGTCAAGACCGTGTCGTGGCCTGGTGGTCAAGAACATGTCGTGGCCTGGTGGTCAAGACCAGGTCGTGGCCTGGTGGTCAAAAACATGTCGTGGCCTGGTGGTCAAGACCAGGTCGTGGCCTGGTGGTCAAGACCATGTCGTGGCCTGGTGGTCAAGACCGTGTCGTGGCCTGGTGGTCAAGACCATGTCGTGGCCTGGTGGTCAAGACCAGGTCGTGGCCTGGTGGTCAAGACAGATCGTGGCCTGGTGGTCAAGACCAGGTCGTGGCCTGGTGGTCAAGACCAGGTCGTGGCCTGGTGGTCAAGACCGTGGTCGTGGCCTGGTGGTCAAGACCAGGTCGTGGCCTGGTGGTCAAGACCAGGTCGTGGCCTGGTGGTCAAGACCAGGTCGTGGCCTGGTGGTCAAGAACGTGTGTCAGGGTTCGATTCCTGATTACACTGATAAACAGTGACAGAAAGGAACAATAAGCATCCCACACAGTCCCACGGTAAAACAGAGAGCAGCAAACAGATTCTACACCGTTGAATAGCAAACGGAAGCAACCAACAGACCGTTACAGTCACCACAGGCAACGTCAGTCCTGCCAACAGAGAACAACAGAAACCGTTGTTCTCGCAGAATAATTGTCAAATTATCACTAGAAAAAGAGACCAATTTACTGAATGATACAGAAACCATGTATAATCAGAGACCGGGCCGTGGGGACGTTGAACCCCGAAATCAACGCAAGGAAACATGATCATCCACAAACTCATACAATGATGAATGATTACGTCATCATCCAGAGACCATTCGGTGATATATGATTTCCTGGTTTCAATTATCATCCAGGAAGCCTTCGGCTTGTCAAAGGCACCCCTGTTGTTCCTGAACATATTTTACAGCTGAAATTCTGCTTTGAAACAATAAAAGTGTAGACATTGAGGGCTTCGGCGGGTAGGCGATACAGTGGTATACTACTCAGTGGGTAGTTTAGTATCCATTGAGGACCCAATGGATACCCAACTGGGGTACCCAATGGATACCCAACTGGGGTACCTAATGGATACCCAACTGGGTACCCAATGGATACCCAACTGGGGTACCCAATGGATACCCAACTGGGGTACCCAATAGATACCCAACTGGGTACCCATGAATACCCAACTGGGGTACCCAATGGATACCCAACTGGGGTACCCGATGTATACCCAACTGGGGTACCCAATGGATACCCAACTGGGGTACCCAATGGACCACTAAAGGATATAAAGTTTCACTTCAACACAAACAGATTTATCTACGAAGACTCAAACAAAACAAACTGTTAGAGGAAAAAATGTGAAGTGTTGACATGATTGCGACATGAGAGATACTTAAGGACATTGGCAGATAGAACTGAACTGAAGTGTTTAAGATGAAAGAGAGGACTGAGAAATGGTCGCAATAGGGAGGGATTTGGTAATATATATTTAGTTAAAACTAGGGACAATATGATGCTAAAAGCCCTTGCAATAGACGACAGGGCAACGATCAGGTGTGGCCCAAGAGCTGAAGCTCGACCTTCAACGACATAGGTTCTTGATAATTTAAAAGACTTAATATTTCATCAGTTTTGAAAAAAAAATATTCTTCCTGTAACCAAACACCAAAGGTTACACCCATGGGACCTGTGTGAGAGGCAATGATCCCAACACCAAAGGTTACTCCCATGGGACCTGTGTGAGGGGCAATGATCCCAACACCAAAGGTTACACCCATGGGACCTGTGTGAGAGCAATGATCCCAACACCAAAGGTTACACCCATGGGACCTGTGTGAGAGGCAATGATCCCTGCACCAAAGGTTACTCCCATGGGACCTGTGTGAGAGGCAGTGATCCCAACACCAAAGGTTACACCCATGGGACCTGTGTGAGAGGCAGTGATCTCCCACAGGTTACACCCATGGGACCTGTGTGAGAGGCAGTGATCTCAACACCAAAGGTTACACCCATGGGACCTGTGTGAGAGGCAGTTTATCCCAACACCAAAGGTTACACCCATGGGACTGTGTGAGAGGCAGTGATCCCAACACCAAAGGTTACACCCATGGGACCTGTGTGAGAGGCAGTGATCCCTGCACCAAAGGTTACTCCCATGGCACCTGTGTGAGAGGCAGTGATCCCTGCACCAAAGGTTACTCCCATGGCACCTGTGTGAGAGGCAGTGATCCCTGCACCAAAGGTTACTCCCATGGGACCTGTGTGAGAGGCAGTGATCCCAACACCAAAGGTTACTCCCATGGCACCTGTGTGAGAGGCAGTGACCCTGCACCAAAGGTTACTCCCATGGGACCTGTGTGAGAGGCACAGATCCCAACACCAAAGGTTACACCCATGGACCTGTGTGAGAGGCAATGGTCCCAACACCAAAGGTTACACCCATGGACCTGTGTGAGAGGCAATGATCCCAGCACCAAAGGTTACACCCATGGCACCTGTGTGAGAGGCAATGATCCCAACACCAAAGGTTACTCCATGGGACCTGTGTGAGAGGCAATGATCCCAACAGCAAAGGTTACACCCATGGCACCTGTGAGAGGCAGTGATCCCAACAATAAAGGAATCACATAATTACTATTATCATCATTACCAGTATCGGAGATTTTTATCTCGGTCAGATGAACTGCACACAAGGTAAGATAACTATCAGGGGAAAGCGCCAAGCCATTACGACTATATAGCACTGGGAAGGGATCAAGATAAGGATTTGGGATGGGACGGGGGGAAGAAATGGTGCCCAACCACTTGGACGGTCGGGGATTGAACGCCGACCTGTATGAAGCGAAACGGTGGCTCTTCCGTCCCCCTCAAGTGGTTGGGCACACACAGAAAGCCAACGTGCTAAGTGCCAGATGTGAGATTGAAATTCAAAACAAGAACAAATATCAAGTCTAATTACCTGGTACTGCTATCCACTAGGTCGTTAGCTCCTCATTTGCCTGTGCACTCATGAGGCTAACTATGCGTTCTCACATAAATTTATATTGGTGATTGAGCTTTTGATTAGGTTCGAATCCAAGAGTTGGCCCCTCATTAAATGCCAGATTATCAGCAGTAGTTTGTGGCGGACGAGGGTAAAATACAGTACACTTGAAAGGTAAGATATAATGACGCTTTTCTTGGCAACAACAATAGTTATTAACAACACTTAATTTCTAATACAAGTCATAACAATTTAATGTTACAGTAATTGTCCAGAGTGACACAATGACAGCTAGTCAATCAGCCAGTGTGGTAGGACACCTGTCCTTGCCTCTCTCAGCTGGTGTAGTGTGGTAGGACACCTGTCCTTGCCTCTCTCAGCTGGTGTAGTGTGGTAGGACACCTGTCCTTGCCTCTCTCAGCTGGTGTAGTGTGGTAGGACACCTGTCCTTACCTCTCTCAGCTGGTGTAGTGTGGTAGGACACCTGTCCTTGCCTCTCTCAGCTGGTGTAGTGTGGTAGGACACCTGTCCTTGCCTCTCTCAGCTGGTGTAGTGTGGTAGTACACCTGTCCTTACCTCTCTCAGCTGGTGTAGTGTGGTAGGACACCTGTCCTTACCTCTCTCAGCTGGTGTAGTGTGGTAGGACACCTGTCCTTGCCTCTCTCAGCTGGTGTAGTGTGGTAGGACACCTGTCCTTGCCTCTCTCAGCTGGTGTAGTGTGGTAGGACACCTGTCCTTGCCTCTCTCAGCTGTGTAGTGTGGTAGGACACCTGTCCTTGCCTCTCTCAGCTGGTGTAGTGTGGTAGGACACCTGTCCTTACCTCTCTCAGCTGGTGTAGTGTGGTAGGACACCTGTCCTTGCCTCTCTCAGCTGGTGTAGTGTGGTAGGACACTGTCCTTACCTCTCTCAGCTGGTGTAGTGTGGTAGGACACCTGTCCTTGCCTCTCTCAGCTGGTGTAGTGTGGTAGGACACCTGTCCTTGCCTCTCTCAGCTGGTGTAGTGTGGTAGGACACCTGTCTTTGCCTCTCTCAGCTGGTGTAGTGTGGTAGGGCACCTGTCCTTGCCTCTCTCAGCTGGTGTAGTGTGGTAGGACACCTGTCCTTGCCTCTCTCAGCTGGTGTAGTGTGGTAGGACACCTGTCCTTGCCTCTCTCAGCTGGTGTAGTGTGGTAGGACACCTGTTCTTACCACTCGCAGCTGGTGTAGTGTGGTAGGACACCTGTCCTTACCACTCTCAGCTGGTGAAGTGTGGTAGGACACCAGTCCTTACCTCTCTCAGCTGGTGTAGTGTGGTAGGACACCTGTCCTTGCCTCTCTCAGCTGGTGTAGTGTGGTAGGAACCTGTTCTTACCACTCTCAGCTGGTGTAGTGTGGGTAGGACACCTGTCCTTGCCTCTCTCAGCTGGTGTAGTGGGGTAGGACACCTGTCCTTACCTCTCTCAGCTGGTGTAGTGTGGTAGGACACCTGTCCTTGCCTCTCTCAGCTGGTGTAGTGTGGTAGGACACCTGTCCTTACCTCTCTCAGCTGGTGTAGTGTGGTAGGACACCTATCCTTGCATCTCTCTCTGGTTGTAGTGTGGTAGGACACCTGTCCTTACCTCTCTCAGCTGGTGTAGTGTGGTAGGACACCTGTCCTTGCCTCTCTCAGCTGGAGTAGTGTGGTAAGACACCTGTCCTTGCTTCTCTCAGCTGGAGTAGTGTGGTAGGACACCTGTCCTTGCCTCTCTCAGCTGGAGTAGTGTGGTAGGACACCTGTCCTTGCCTCTCTCAGCTGGTGTAGTGTGGTAGGACACCTGTCCTTGCCTCTCTCAGCTGGAGTAGTGTGGTAGGACACCTGTCCTTGCCTCTCTCAGCTGGAGTAGTGTGGTAGGACACCTGTCCTTGCCTCTCTCAGCTGGAGTAGTGTGGTAGGACACCTGTCCTTGCCTCTCTCAGCTGGTGTAGTGTGGTAGGACACCTGTCCTTGCCTCTCTCAGCTGGTGTAGTGTGGTAGGTCACCTGTCCTTACCTCTCTCAGCTGGTGTAGTGTGGTAGGACACCTGTTCTTACCTCTCTCAGCTGGTGTAGTGTGGTAGGACACCTGTCCTTGCCTCTCTCAGCTGGTGTAGTGTGGTAGGACACCTGTCCTTGCTCTCTCAGCTGGTGTAGTGTGGTAGGACACCTGTCCTTGCCTCTCTCAGCTGGAGTAGTGTGGTAGGACACCTGTCCTTGCCTCTCTCAGCTGGTGTAGTGTGGTAGGACACCTGTCCTTACGAATCTCAGCTGGTGTAGTGTGGTAGGACACCTGTCCTTACCTCTCTCAGCTGGTGTAGTGTGGTAGGACACCTGTCCTTACCTCTCTCAGCTGGTGTAGTGTGGTAGGACACCTGTCCTTACCACTCTCAGCTGGTGTAGTGTGGTAGGACACCTGTCCTTGCCTCTCTCAGCTGATGTAGTGTGGTAGGACACCTGTCCTTGCCTCTCTCAGCTGGTGTAATGTGGTAGGACACCTGTCCTTGCCTCTCTCAGCTGGTGTAGTGCGGTAGGACACCTGTCCTTACCTCTCTCAGCTGGTGTAGTGTGGTAGGACACCTGTCCTTACCACTCTCAGCTGGTGTAGTTTGGTAGGACACCTGTCCTTACCTCTCTCAGCTGGTGTAATGTGGTAGGACACCTGTCCTTACCACTCTCAGCTGGTGTAGTGTGGTAGGACACCTGTCCTTACCTCTCTCAGCTGGTTTAGTGTGGTAGTACACCTGTCCTTGCCTCCTCTCTCAGCTGGTGTAGTGTGGTAGGACACCTGTCCTTGCCTCTCTCAGCTGGTGTAGTGTGGTAGGACACCTGTCCTTGCCTCTCTCAGCTAGTGTAGTGTGGTAGGACACCTGTCCTTGCCTCTCTCAGCTGGTGTAGAGTGGTAGGACACCTGTCCTTGCCTCTCTCAGCTGGTGTAGTGTGGTAGGACACCTGTCCTTGCCTCTCTCAGCTGGTGTAGTGTGGTAGGACACCTGTCCTTACCTCTCTCAGCTGGTATAGTATGGTAGGACACCTGTCCTTGCCTCTCTCAGCTGTGTAGTGTGGTAGCACACCTGTCCTTACCTCTCTCAGCTGGTGTAGTGTGGCAGGACACCTGTCATTGCCTCTCTCAGCTGGTGTAGTGTGGTAGGACACCTGTCCTTACCTCTCTCAGCTGGAGTAGTGTGGTAGGACACCTGTCCTTGCCTCTCTCAGTTGGTGTAGTGTGGTAGGACACCTGTCCTTACCTCTCTCAGCTGGTGTAGTGTGGTAGGACACCTGTTCTTGCCTATCTCAGCTGGTGTAGTGTGGTAGGACACCTGTCCTTGCCTCTCTCAGGTGGTGTAGTGTGGTAGGACACCTGTTCTTACCTCTCTCAGCTGGTGTAGTGTGGTAGGCAACCTGTCCTTGCCTCTCTCAGCTGGTGTAGTGTGGTAGGACACCTGCCCTTACCTCTCTCAGCTGGTGTAGTGTGGTAGGACACCTGTCCTTACCTCTCTCAGCTGGTGTAGTGTGGTAGGACACCTGTCCTTGCCTCTCTCAGCTGGTGTAATGTGGTAGGACACCTGTCCTTGCCTCTCTCAGCTGGTGGTGCGGTAGGACACCTGTCCTTACCTCTCTCAGCTGGTGTAATGTGGTAGGACACCTGTCCTTACCACTCTCAGCTGGTGTAGTGTGGTAGGACACCTGTCCTTACCTCTCTCAGCTGGTTTAGTGTGGTAGTAACCTGTCCTTGCCTCTCTCAGCTGGTGTAGTGTGTGGTAGACACCTGTCCTTACCACTCTCAGCTGGTGTAGTGTGGAAGAACACCTGTCCTTACCACTCTCAGCTGGTGTAGTGTGGTAGGACACCTGTCCCTACCTCTCTCAGCTGGTGTAGTGTGGTAGGACACCTGTCCTTACCTCTCTCAGCTGGTGCAGTGTGGGAGGACACCTGTCCTTACCACTCTCAGCTGATGCAGTGTGGTAGGACACCTGTCCTTACCACTCTCAGCTGGTGTAGTGTGGTAGGACACCTGTCCTTACCACTCTCAGCTGGTGCAGTGTGGTAGGACACCTGTCCTTACCACTCTCAGCTGGTGTAGTGTGGTAGGACACCTGTCCTTACCACTCTCAGCTGGTGTAGTGTGGTAGGCACCTGTCCTTACCACTCTCAGCTGGTGTAGTGTGGGTAGGACACCTGTCCTTACCACTCTCAGCTGGTGCAGTGTGGTAGGACACCTGTCCTTACCTCTCTCAGCTGGTGCAGTGTGGTAGGACCTGTCCTTACCTCTCTCAGCTGGTGGTAATGTGGTAGGACACCTGTCCTTACCATTCTCAGCTGGTGTAGTGTGGTAGGACACTGTCCTTGCCTCTCTCAGCTGGTGTAGTGTGGTAGGACACTGTCCCTACCACTCTCAGCTGGTGTAGTGTGGTAGGACACTGTCCCTACCACTCTCAGCTGGTGTAGTGTGGTAGGACACCTGTCCTTTCCTCTCTCAGCTGGTGGTAGTGTGGTAGAACACTGTCCCTACCACTCTCAGCTGGTGTAGTGTGGTAGAACACTGTCCCTACCACTCTCAGCTGGTGTAGTGAGAACACGCCTCAGCCCTCTGATCAAGGGAACAAACCGGACACCGGCTGCTCACTGGCACTCAAGATGCAATGCAAAGAAATTGCCGCAGATCAAGTTCAACAATCAGAACATATAAACACATTAAGACTTGTCGCTGAGACAGTCTACGGTAAACAATTACTTAATTACTTTATGGTAAACATTACTAAATTACTTTAACACACACCTCTATGGACGACAATCAAAACAAAGCAACAATTATGTTAAAGTTCTCTCACACTGACAGAACAGTTTATTAACAACCAATAAAATTAAATACACAATTACTTAATTGCTTTAATTAATTACGTAATTAATCACCTTAATACTGTCACAAGACGTTATCAATCAAAGGCAATTTACGTTCACTACAACCTGTCCCTTCAGACAGATTATCAATAAAAACAATAATTCTTCACACTAATTACTCTGCCACAAGACAATTAAACAACCAATGAGTAATTACTTTAATGCTGTCAC
>WNGS01117592.1:0-12059 GCA_020271785.1 Procambarus virginalis
GCCGGTGGTCAAGTCACTTGTTCCCAATCCCTATGTCTCCAATCTTTCCAAATCATTTGTCTCCCAGTCATTTCCAATCCCCTTTTCCAACCCGTTTCCCCCTCCTCCTGCCTTTGCCACTAACCAGTTGACAGTTTTAGAACAGTGACAAATTACCGTAATTCTCAAGTTTCGAGTGAGGGAGCTGGGAGCCAGACGACCGTTTGGGTTTCCTGTTGTAGCGTGGGAACGGTTCATGATCCTACGGGAGTAAAACAGAACTTTCAGAACAGGCCTATGTCCCAGGAACCTAGGGGGCAGAGCTAAGTCAAGATTTGGCTGGCCTAAGAGTGACACTCTGTGTTCATTGGTTGAGTAGAGAGGCAGAGTCCCTCAGGGTAGTGCCTGTCCATGCCATTGGCCCGGTTTCTAGATCACCTAGTTATGTTTAAATCCATTGGCCAAAGGCTTGGGATAGGCAGAGTTAATTTGGGCCTAGGAACTAGGGGGTGGAGCCTGTTCCACTGGTAAGCGTTTTTAATAAAGAATAGTTAGTGTGTCTTGGGGCCTCGACGAGGTACAGGTCAAGTGACCTGCGGGCAGCCAATCAACATCCTTTGGCAAGCTGCAGTATTGAAGGTAATTGTGCACTTTGAGTTGTGTAACATTGGATTACATTCCATTGCCTCGTAGGCTTTTTTTATTTAGAGTAGGCTAGGTTTCAATTTTGATTTAAATATACGGGTTCCAATAATAAAATAATTGTTAATTGTTTTTGTGTTTAGTTATCTGTTCCCTTTGATTAATGACTGTGTTATTCATTCTTGTGATTTTCATTTGCCGTGCTAGATATTCCCCTGTGTTCTCCATCTTATGATTAGTAAAGTCGCTCTAGAATCTCCCGTTCAGTTCAGTAAGATTACAGTATTAATCCATTAAGATTCATTTACTTGCCCTTTGAGTTCCCTGGTTATTGAGTCCCTTCCTTCCTGGGGACACAATAATTTTAGACACATTCATTTATGTTGGGAAGGTGGTGGCAGTGTTTAATGATTTTTCTTCTATAATTAGTAATAAATTAATAACCCCTATCCTTGTTAGGTCCTCCTCATTTAATATTCAGTTTATATTCGTGGCAGTCCAGTGAGGGGTCATACTGGACTGTAACAGTGTTAAGCTGGGGTATTGGATGAAGGGAAAGAGAAGAGAGAAAGAGAATTACACAGTGGTCAGAGAGGCGATCACAGAGTACAGAGGAATATTACAATGGTATCCGGGTTATTACACCCTCGAGAGCGCGAGCCTTCCGCCGATCCAACGGAAAACACTGCGCAACAAACCAGACCCGCGACAAAACCTTACAAGACACGACAATTGTCCTCTGGTAAATAGTCAGGACCCGTTGCGACAACATCCCCACAGCCACGCCAAACGCGAAACTGCCTCCCAATTAAACTCCAAAGATTGCACATACGACCTGAACCACGTAATCCCCAGAATCCGAATAGACTGAACCACCGGAAACCACGACCCAGACCACACCAAACGAGAGGCCCAACTTTCCAACCCCAGAAGACCAGACTTTCCACGAATGACCAGCAAGACCATGTCGTCAGCATAACCACAAATCTTGAGGGACAAGCCATTCGGCAAACACGGTGAAACAACCGAACGACAAGCACGCACCGCCCGAACAAAAGGCTCCTGAAACAGAATATAGAGAAGCATTGACAGAGGACACCCCTGCCGAACCGAACGTCGAATAGCGAAGGGAGCACTAAGGAACCCACTGACACACACCCTACTACTACTACAACCAGCGTACAACATCCGTATCCAGCCCACAAACTGGGGCGGAAACCAAACCTCTCCAGGACCCGCAAACCAAACCCAATTTTTCTGACGAGATTCTGACGTCAACATCTGTCATCGCCCTGTCAACGGGCGACAGTCCTCACTGGGGCTCGAGAAATCGATTAGGAAGGGTGGCGATAAAGGGTACTTCCGGTTTGGACACACGGAACATTTTTCCAAGGATTGAGGTTAGGAAACGTTTTGTGTTTTTACTGGAGGTTATTTATGAAATCAAATCGTAAAATTTCACCCTGATCCGTCTACGGGTCTTGAAGTAACGTTTTGGGGGTGAAAATGGTTTTTATCAATGAATAGACAATGTATGCAGACGCACCCTCCCCAATACCCCATCCTTACCCAAGCACCCCTCCCTGCCTACAACCCTCAACCTCATACCCACCTTTCCCAGGCTCCCCTCTCTGCCTACAACCACCAACCTCAAACCCTCCCTACCTACAACCCCGTTCCCCAACCTTACCTTCAAGCCAACCCATGTCCACTCCAATACCTGGCAGACCCATACCAACCCCAGCCAAATACCACAAACCCCTTGTCGACGCGTTATTGGAATTGTGGAAAACTACATTTCCCTCTCAACCCCCACCCTTACAACCCCCTGTTTACAACCCCCCTCCACAACCCACCCCGGCTTGCCCTCATCTTCCCTCCTATCCCCCCAACCCATCCAACCAACCCCTCCGGTTACCCACCCTACCCCCTCCATTAATCCTACACCTTGCTCCTCACCTCCCCCTCCACCCTCTTCCCCTCCTACCCCCATTCCTGGTGTCGCCTCTACAGAAGTTGCAGGGGGATGTAGCCAGCGGGCTTCTGGGACGCGGAAAATTGGTGATGAAATTTGTTGGAAGTGTCATGGCCGAGGCCATTACCGGTATGTGTGCACGAGCACACGGGTCAAGGGTGACCCAGAACAGGTTAGTACGTTGGGTGGCAGACCTACGTTTGAGATGACGGTTGAAGGTGTGAGACTGACAGTTTTTGTGTCAAGCAACGCTCATTAAAAAGTCAGCATTCAGCACTCTTAAAGAGACACGCCTTAAGATTTGTGGGAAGCATTTAACAGCAGTGAATGGCCAACATATTAATATCTTGGGCCAGGCCACTCTCAATTTTGAAGTGGGTAACGGAGACGCTTACCCACACAATTGCTCGATTGCCGAATATCTTGCATTCCCTGGTCAGATTTTATTGGGAATGGATTTTCTGGGACGAGTTAACTTTTCTTTGTCTGCTCAAGAGGGAGCAAGGAAGTGCAGATTGAAGTTGGGCCAGGTAGTTTATCCCATTAAAATGGTAGATCATCCACCAGTAATTACTTCCATTAGTAAGAAACAGAAGTACAACATTCACTACCCTAAATTGTTGTTTGAGTCTCTTCCAGACACAGGTAAGAAATCGTGTGGGTTACATGCCTTGGTGAAACAATGTTGCCCACCACATTCAGTTAAATTCATTAAAGTATCAGTGGGACGTCACATGGCACCAGGTACCACCCTTCAGGTGGCTGGGAGATGTGACAGGTTGTTAATCCCTCATCATTTGATCACAGTGCTTGATAAAGGTGCTCTCATTCCAGTTGTCAATCTCTCGCACAATACCTATCGTTTCAGGGCAGGTGATAGGGTGTCTCAGGCTACAATTGTAGAAAATACAGGAATTTTTCAGTATCAAAGCCAGGAGGAGATGCCAGCCACCACAGCACAATGTAGTGCGCTGAATGTTACGGATAGTAGTACACAGGGGAAACACAAGACCGAGACAGGAAAAATATAATACTCAGAAGTTGATAAGTTAATCTCGGCTCTGGATTTGCAACATGTGCAACAGTCAGATAGGAAACTTTTGAGAGGGATTTTACGTAAATTCCCTAGACTGTTTGCAACAGAAGACGACCAAATCGGGCTTCTGGATAGGATCGAGCATGTTATTCCTACAGGTGATCATCCTCCTATTTACACCCGTCAATGGAGGCTTCCGGAACGGGCGAAGGAAGTAATTAGGGATGAGTGTCAGAAGATGTTGAGACAGATGTGATAGAGCCTAGTACATCACCATGGTTGTCGCCAGTAGTGTTGGTACGTAAACCAGATGGTAGTTATAGGTTTTGTGTTGACTACCGAAAGATAAACGAAATTACTAAAGGTGATGTGTATCCTTTGCCACGGATACAAGAAATAATAGATCAGTTTGGGGCAGCAAAATACTTTTCCACTCTGGATGCGAAATCTGCGTATTGGGCCATCCCGTCGCTGAGAAAGATAGAGAGAAGACCACCTTCTCTAATGGGGTTCATACTTATCAATTCAAGCGGATGCCGTTCGGGTTAAAGACAGCGTCTTCATCATTTCAGAGGACTATCAATTACATATTAAACCCGGTCTTGGAAGGCACTTATTAGCGTACCTGGATGATGTGGTTATCTACTCCACGACGTTTGATGAGCACTTACGAGATTTGACTGAGACGTTGACACTGTTAGATAAGGCGGGGTTCAAACTTAACGTGAGTAAGTGCACTCTGGCATCTCAGAAATTCAAGTTTCTGGGATTCCAGGTGAGCACAGATCGTATCCGACCTGACCCCGACTCCTGTCGTGCCATTGCTGACATGCCTACATCTAAGACAGCAAAGGATGTTCAAAGGTTTCTGGGGGCAGCCGGATATTTCCGTCGCCACATTGAGGGTTTTGCAAGTACAACAGCACTGTTAACTGAGCTTACTAAGAAAAATGTTAAATTCGTTTGGAAACCTGTGCATGATAACACTTATGCAAAATTAAAAAGTCAACTCATTACAACCCCAGTCTTGGCAGTACCTGATTTTGATAAAGAGTGGGAAGTACACACTGACGCCAGTGGCATGGCAATTGGTGGGTGCTTAATGCAACATGATAATGACAATCTTCCTCACCCAATAGCATATTTCAGCAGGAAGGTTAAGGGTCCAGAGGTCCGCTATTCTGTAACGGATAGGGAAGCTTTGGCTGTGGTAGAAAGTGTCAGGTACTTTGAACCGTATCTTTTCCAGCGTCACTTTGTCATTTAAACAGATCACAGGGCTTTAACTCATATTTTTAAGAAAAGAACTAAGTGCCCTCACATGTTACGTTGGTCTCATGAACTAGCTGCTCACTCATTCCAAATACTTTACAAGCCTGGTCCATCACATGTTGAACCAGACACCTTGAGTAGAAACATTGCTACTATTAATGTAAATCTTAATATTGAAAATATTTCCAGCGAAAAAAATGCGAGAATTCCAGATGAACGAACCAAGGTGGAAGGAAATTATTGAACATTTGGAGGGAGGAAAATATCCGTCAAAGAAACGTAATTTAGCAATTCATGATTTTGAAATGAAGGATGGGGGTCTTATTTTATGTAAAGGGACAGAAGGATCGTGCAGTCTTTCAGCTGGTTATCCCAGAGATATTGAAGAGATCGGCGTTGAAACTCGCGCATGCGTCTAAGATTGCAGGTCATCCGGGGATTTTTAAAACTCATGTGAAAGCCAAGGCACTCTTTTTCTTCCCCGGTATGTTTTTTTTTTTTGAGATATATACAAGAGTTGTTACATTCTTGTATAGCCACTAGTACGCGTAGCGTTTCGGGCAGGTCCCTGGATATACGATCCCCGCCGCGAAGAATCGTTTAATGTTAACAAAGGTCACTAACTTTGTTAAGTCCTGTGGTCATTGTCAAAGGAGGAAAGGTACCCTTAAGGTACAAGCTCCATTGCAAGAATTCCCAGAAATTTTGGAACCTTTAGATCGGGTGGGGGCTGATCTGATTGATCTTCATCACAGTCATTCAGGAAACTGTTACGTATTGGTGTTGGTAGACCATCTGTCCAGATACACCACACTGATTGCCTTGCCTCAGAAAGATTCACGAACTGTTGCAAAGGCGTTCTTAGATAGGTTCGTCACTGTATTCGGTCTCCCTAAAGTGTTAGTTTCTCACCGAGGTCAGGAATTTAATGGAAATATTTTTAGAGAAGTATGTAAAATTGTAGAAACCACTTCAGCATTCACTACGGCTTATCACCCTCAGGCTAACGGTATGACAGAACGGACGAACCGGTCAGTTAAAGATATGCTTGCAATTCTTGCAGAACATGATGTCAATTCGTGGAACGAACAACTCCCTTATGTATTGGCTCTGAACACTGCCATCCATCAGTCCATTAACATCCAACCCCTTTTGCTGTTCACAGGTCATTCATGTAATTTCCATCAGGTCTGCTTAACAGACATAACATCTGATGTTACTAAGAAAAATGTTAGGGGAAGATTACCCATCCGAAGTTTTAAATAAGATGAAAAATGCATGGAGAATTGCAGCTAGGGCTTCCAAGACAGCACGAGATCGCTATGCTCAGCATTATGACAAAAAGGTACGACCTCTTGAGTTGAAAGTCGGGAGTCTTGTGTTGAGAGTTAATGAAGCGGCTCCCGCCAATCAGAGTAGGAAACTTGCACCTAGATGGCGGGGCCCTTACCGAGTAATTGAAAGAAAAGGTCCGGTTAATTTTGTTATTAAAGGTATTTTTGAAGACCAAGTTGAGAGAACGATTCATATTAATAATTAAAACCTTATCATGCGAGGGAAGAACTAGAGCTGCCTTCAGCAAGTCTACTTCCTGACCTGTCTAATGATCCAAGTGCTGAGTCGGAGGATGAGGATGACCTGCTGTCAGATCTCATCAGTAGTCAAGTTCAATCTTGTCACCCCATGGTAACAAGGTCGCAAGCTGTACAGTAAATTGTTAATGATCTCCCCTAGTCTGGTTTAGTAATTTCATATTAATTATCCTGTAGAGGCAATGGTGTGTATTTACTGATGTGCATGACTCAGGTAGCATACTTGCCTTGCTCTGGGGTTTCCAACTTCCTGTACCTCAGAGTAATATCCATGCTTCCGCCATTTGTTGTTGTCTGTCTTTCTCAGGTCTGATGGTACACCAGTTCCAGCCTCCCAGTCACATGTGAACCAATGATCGAGATCAGCAGGTCTGGGGATGACCCACCTGGCTGATAAGATCGGGGTCTGAGGCACGTTACATAAAGTCCTCCCCCCTTGTGCCTGGTAACTCGTCAATTGGTTATCCGGAAGGGGTGACTGGCGTACAGTCACCCGGCCGACACCTCACGTCACTAACGAGGTTGTCCCAGTCCAGTCATGCTGTCTTCACGGAGCAGAGTCACTCACCATCACAGCCGTGGGCAAGCTGTCTCAAGGTCACCAACCAAGCCCACCAGCCGCGTAGTCAAGACTGTGGGAACACCGGAAGTGAAGACGAGTGGTCTACGAAGAAGAACGCTAATTGCAACGACTTGTCAGCTCTCTCAAAACCTGCGGTTGCGTCGTCTGTGGAAACCAAGATGCAACGCAGTGATCTCGGGTACGAACAGCACTACCCCTACAGAGTGCTGCTGAATCGCCAGATGAGGTACAACCCTGTACCTCGGCCATAGCTCAGCTGCACGGAAAGGTGTACCGGCCCAGTAGTACCAGGATAACAAGTAAACGCCGGTAGATGACGTCGCCCAGGAGCTGAGGCAAGGCCCACCTGTCCCGTCACCATGCTATCCTCTTCAACGCCACTCGAACCTCACTACCAACGCGAGACATTGTGACACGTCGAAGCTGTGCTCTACTGCACCTGAGGCGCCTGAGGGGGCGCCTGAGTGGGCGCCTGAGCAGACCGCGGAGTCGGGGGCGCCTGAGCAGACCGCTGAGTCGGGGGCGCCTGAGCAGAGCGCGGTGTCAATGGCGCCGGAGCAAAGCGGGTGTCGCACCGGAGCAGAGCGCAGTGTCGCAGGCCCCAGAGCAGAGCACAGTGTCGGGGACGACGCAGCAGAGTGCAGTCCCTGGCAAAGGGACACAAACAAAACAAGGCCCCAAAATCTGTTGGTATTACAAATGGGCAACCTGTAAACATGGGATATCGGGAAGAACAAATGGAGCATGTAAGTACGATCACCCTAGAACGTGCAGAAACCTCCTCAATACAGGTAAATGTACCAAAAGCTGTGAATTCTTTCACCCAGAAATTTGCAAGAACTCTTTGGACAGGAAAGAGTGCTTCCATGCTGAATGTCTAGCTTTTCATATAAGAGGTACTAGGCGAATAAAACGGACAGACCGCCACTATGAAAACAGTCACTACTCCATCGACCGGGATAATTTTTTAGCAAGAGGAGGAGGAGAAGAATGGCTAAAAATGACCTGACTCTATCACCAACTTGGCCAAATGCTAGAGAGGATGCAAACACAGTGGCCTCTCAAACACAGAGCCTCAGATATTAACACCAAGTAAGCATCCAGCACTTCTACTAACACGATAACATCATTTATATTTGCCAACATCCAGGGTATAAAAACACGCAAATCCA
Source organism: Procambarus virginalis (assembly GCA_020271785.1). NCBI lineage: Eukaryota > Metazoa > Arthropoda > Malacostraca > Decapoda > Cambaridae > Procambarus > Procambarus virginalis. Next base: position 8,252 of record WNGS01117592.1, read on the forward strand.
ACAAAGTTCACTTTATAGATGGTCTCCTCCATGAGGCAAATGCAGTGTTTGCAGCCCTAACAGAAACCCACACAAAGGACTACCATGATGGTGAAATATGGATCTCAGAGTACAATCTTTTTAGATGTGATAGGAAACACCGGCTTCAGGGTGGGGTCAGCCTCTACATCAAAGACACACTCATCTGTACTGAGTTGCTAAACACCTCAAATGATATGGTGGAAGTGCTGATAATCAAAATAGAGATCCTAAATGTAGTTATTGTCCTTGTATATAAGTCACCGGAGGCAAACCCTCAGCAGTTTAAAGACCAACTAATGAAAATAGAACACAGCTTGGAAAACCTCACAAATCCAGCTCCGAACATCATCCTGCTTGGGACTTCAACCTACGGCACCTGAAATGGAAGCACCTGGCTAATACAGTAATATCAGAAAGAATACCAGGAAGTAGCCTAAATGAACAGGCACATGCAAATGACCTGCTTCGGATGTGCGACAGGTTTGCCTTAAACCAGCAAATAGTAGAACCAACTAGGAAGAACACGCTGGACCTCATTTTCACTAATAATGATGAATTGATCAGGAACATAATGATTACAAGTACCTGTTACTCAGATCACAACTTAATTGAAGTTATGACAACCATGGGGAATAGACCTTCAAAACCAGTCCAGATTCCCGGTGGAGGAGATTTCAGCAAATTCAACTTCAATAATAAACAGATAAACTGGGAGCAAATAAACCAGGACTTCACAGAAATAAACTGGGAAAAAAGCTAGAAAATGCAAATCTGAACCAGTGCCTGGAAAAAATAAGCTCAGTAGCACTAGAAATATGTTCAAACCACATACCCCTAAGAAAAAAGAGGAAGAGATGCAGATTGGAACGGGAACGTCATTCCCTCTATAGGCGAAGAAAACGAATCGCAGAACAACTGAGAGTCGCACCCTGTCTCAAGAACGGCGAAGAAGGTTAGGTAGAGAAATAGAAACAATTGAACTCAAGCTACAAGAATCATACAAAACCCAGGAGAGGCAAAGAGAGCAAAAGGCCATCAGTGAAATAGAGAGAAATCCGAAATATTTTTTCTCCTATGCAAAATCAAGATCAAAAACCACATCTAGTATCGGGCCCTGCGAAAGGGAGATGGAACTTTCACGATGACAACAAAGAAATGAGCGAGTTACTGAGGAAGCAGTACGACTGTTTTCAGCGAGCCATTAAACGCACTAAAGATTGATAACCCAAATGAATTTTCATGGATATGATACCAACATCAAATCATATATCAGACGTCACCCTATCCCCACTGGATTTTGAAGAAGCCATAAACAGTATGCCTATGCACTCTGCACCAGGCCCGGATTCTTGGAACTCCATATTCATCAAGAACTGTAAAAAACACTATCGCAGGCCCTCACATTCTGTGGAGACAAAGCCTAGATACTGGCGTTATCCCTGATATACTAAAAACAGCAGAGATAGCACCACTTCATAAAGGAGGAAATAAGGCAGAGGCAAAAAATTACAGACCGATAGCACTAACATCGCACATCATAAAAATTTTTGAGAGAGTGCTAAGAAGTAAGATCACAAAATACATGGAATCACAGCATCTCCATAAACCCGGACAACATGGTTTCAGAACAGGGCGCTCTTGCCTGTCGCAGTTGCTGGACCACTATGATATGGCATTAGATGCTATGGAAGACAAACAAAACGCTGATGTAATTTACACAGATTTCGCAAAAGCTTTTGATAAATGTGACCATGGTGTTATTGCACATAAAATGCGTTCAAAAGGAATTACCGGAAAATAGGCAGATGGATCTACAAATTCCTGACTAACAGAACCCAATGTGTAATAGTCAACAAATAAAATCCAGCCCATCAACCGTGAAGAGCTCAGTCCCCCAGGGTACTGTGCTTGCTCCAGTACTTTTTCTCATCCTCATATCGGACATAGACAAGAACACAACCTATAGCACTGTATCATCCTTTGCAGATGACACTAGGATCTTCATGAGAGTAGGCAACATAGAGGACACGGCAAACCTCCAATCAGATGTAGATCAGGTCTTTCTATGGGCTACAGAAAATAATATGGTGTTTAACGAAGATAAGTTCCAGCTCATGCGCTATGGAAAAAATGAAAAATAAAAACGGAAACACGTACAAAACTCAGGCAAATCATAACATAGAACGAAAAGGCAATGTAAAGGATCTGGGTGTACTCATGTCGGAAGACCTTACCTTTAAAGAACACAATAAAGTAGCCGTCACAACTGCAAGAAAAATGACAGGTTGGATAACAAGAACTTTTCACACTAGAGATGCTATACCGATGATGATACTTTTCAAAACGCTTGTGCTCTCTAGAGTGGAGTACTGCTGCACAATGACAGCCCCTTTCAAAGCTGGAGAAATTGCTGACCTGGAGAGCGTGCAGAGATCCTTTACTGCTAGAATCCACTCAGTAAAACATCTAAACTATTGGGACCGACTAAAGAGCCTAAATCTGTATTCCTTGAGCGCAGGCGGGAGAGATACATAATAATTTACACGTGGAAAATATTAGAGGGGCTGGTCCCAAACCTGCACACAGAAATAACATCACATGAGACCAGAAGACATGGCAGGATGTGCAGAATACCCCCGTTGAAAAGCAGAGGTGCAACAGGTACTCTGAGAGAGAACTCTATCAACATCAGGGGCCGAGACTGTTCAACACGCTTCCACTACACATAAGGGACATAACTGGCAAACCCCTCACAGTGTTCAAGAGAGAACTGGATAAGCACCTCCAAAGGATACCTGATCAACCAGGCTGTGACTCATACGTCAGGCTGCGAGCAGCCGCGTCAACAGCCTGGTTGATCAGTCCAGCAACCAGGAGGCCTGGTCGATGACCGGGCCGCGGGGACGCTAAGCCCGGAAGCACCTCAAGGTAAGGTACCTCAAGGTAAGGGTTACGGGGCAGCCATGGTTAATAACAATCTCATGAATGTTTGGGGAGTGATAGAAACCGTCTCGCAAATGCGTATAGTCAAGAATGGACTTATTCAATAAGTGCAAAGGTGACATACTTAACATTAATAGTCTCCCTTGAAAATCTTCATAGACAACACCGCCCTACATAACACTTAGTATGTTAGATAGCTCTTATTGTTCGTAATTACAATTATTACCTAACCTATACCTTAATAGGTTAACATTTAACTATACCTATAGTTAAAATGTTAACTATACTATAATAGGTTAAGTAACAATGTAATTACGATGCTATAAGATGCTTATTTTAACATACTAAGTAGGTTAGGTAAGTGGTCGGTGTTTCTATGAAGGTTTTCAAGGGAAACTATTATGTTTTAGTATGTCACCTATGCAGGTAACTAATAAGTCAATATTGACTATACGAATTTGCGAGGACGGGTTGGATAAGAAGAGGTGAACCCGGGTTCCTGTTAGCGGGGTCACCTGAGCTGACAGCCGCCAGCTGTCACTCAAGTCAGGTGCGGGTAGTACGAGACCCCTATACTGTCCGTAGTTGGCCGAGGCCGGAAATGGAACTTCCAGACGACCAGGATCTTCAAGCAACATGAGGTAGTCACTGGAATCTACAGCAACGAAATGGCACCAGAACGAACGAACGATAGAACTTCTTCATAGAAAGTTTCATATAAACATAAATGCTATTGATATAGTAAAACTGTGTTAACTCGGAACAGTTTAGTTCAACTTTTTTAAATTTTCATCTGATAGTAAGCACCTATACACCTTCGGAAAGCTCTCTGGAACAGTATTAA
>WNGS01117595.1:0-16468 GCA_020271785.1 Procambarus virginalis
GTGGGGTCCTGTACCACCCGCGGGATGGGTCTGGGGTCCTGTACCACCCGCGGGATGGGTCTGGGGTCCTGTACCACCCCGGGATGGTCTGGGGTCCTGTACCACCCGCGGGATGGGCGTGGGGTCCTGTACACCCGCGGGATGGCGTGGGGTCCTGTACCACCCGCGGGATGGGCGTGGGGTCCTGTACCACCCGCGGGATGGGCGTGGGTCCTGTACCACCCGCGGATGGGCGTGGGGTCCTGTACCACCCCGGGATGGGCGTGGGGTCCTGTACCACCGCGGGATGGGCGTGGGTCCTGTACCACCCGCGGGATGGCGTGGGGTCCACCACCCACCCGCAGATGGGCGTGGGGTCCTGTACCACCCGCAGGATGGGCGTGGGGTCCACCACCACCCGCAGGATGGGCGTGGGGTCCACCACCACCCGCAGGATGGGCGTGGGGTCCACCACCACCCGCAGGATGGGCGTGGGGTCCACCACCACCCGCAGGATGGGCGTGGGGTCCACCACCACCCACAGGATGGGCGTGGGGTCCACCACCACCCACAGGATGGGCGTGGGGTCCACCACACCACAGGATGGGCGTGGGGTCCACCACCACCCACAGGATGGCGTGGGGTCCACCACCACCCACAGGATGGGCATGGGGTCCACCACCACCCACAGGATGGGCATGGGGTCCACCACCACCCACAGGATGGGCATGGGGTCCACCACCACCCACAGGATGAGCGTGGGGTCCACCACCACCACCAACAGGATGAGTGTGGGTCCACTACCACCCACAGGATGGGTATGGGATACATAATAAATAAACTAATCTAACAATCTTATGCACAACAGTAGAGTCATCTCCATAGTTCACAAATATCATATATTAATTTGTATTAAGTGTTTCACTGCATTATTTTCCTTGTGACAGCAATATGTGAATTGTTTAAACCGAGATGTGGTGTTTTGACCAATGAGACGCCTCGTTACAAAGCGCCTAGTCATTCATAATATAATCCATTAATTACTACAAGAAACGCGGCCCTGCCATTCTACAATAACAACAAACGCGGCGGTGCCATTCTACAATAACCAACGCTGCGGTGCCATTCTACAATATCAAACGCGGCGGTGCCATTCTACAATATCAAACGCTGCGGTGCCATTCTACATATCAAACGCGGCGGTGCCATTCTACAATATCAAACGCGGCGGTGCCATTCTACAATAACAAACGCGGCGTTGCCATTCTACAATAAACGCGGCGTTGCCATTCTACAATAACAATCGCGGCGATGCCATTCTACAATAACAATCGCGGCGTTGCCATTCTACAATAACAAACGCGGCGTTGCCATTCTACAATAACAAACGCGGCGTTGCCATTCTACAATAACAAACGCGGCGTTGCCATTCTACAATAACAACGCGGCGTTGCCATTCTACAATAACAAACGCGGCGTTGCCATTCTACAATAACAAACGCGGCGTTGCCATTCTACAATAACAAACGCGGCGTTGCCATTCTACAATAACAACGCGGCGTTGCCATTCTACAATAACAAACGCGGCGTTGCCATTCTACAATAACAAACGCGGCGTTGCCATTCTACAATAACAAACGCGGCGTTGCCATTCTACAATAACAAACGCGGCGTTGCCATTCTACAATAACAAACGCGGCGTTGCCATTCTACAATAACAAACGCGGCGTTGCCATTCTACAATAACAAACGCGGCGTTGCCATTCTACAATAACAAACGCGGCGTTGCCATTCTACAATAACAAACGCGGCGTTGCCATTCTACAATAACAAACGCGGCGTTGCCATTCTACAATAACAAACGTGGCGCTGCCATTCTACAATACAAACGTGGCGCTGCCATTCTACAATAACAAACGCGGCGTTGCCATTCTACAATAACAATAAACGCGGTGGTGCCATTCTGCACTTACCAAGAAACTTGGGGTGAAGGAACACTTCTCGGCGACTGTATGACACTTCAAGAACAAATAATCGCCAACACAACCTAAACTACGCCTAACTTTACAAAGAGATTTAATATATAATAATTATAACATGTGAGAACAACCAAATATTAATTCACATTATGTTCAAAAGTAATGAATGCGTCTGGGGAGGGGTGGGGGGGGGAGATGCTTTAACGAGCCTGGCATGAGGCAACCCGTCCTCGACTCAAGTCCATTACATCCAGCGGTCGACCCCACAGACGCATTCATAAATTTTAACATGCTGTTCATTCAAAATGGTAATTTTCTCAAGTATAAATTAATATTATAATAGCATATAGTGTATATATAGGCATAGGATTGGTTAGGTTAGGTGTTTAGATTCTGTTGGCGATTATTTGTATTTGTTGTACGTGGGTGAAGCCTTTATAGCGTTGTGGTTCGAACAAAATTCGTCAGTGAAGCTCTTGTTCCGGATATGTTCGAATGTCAGCAGTTGTGAGTCGTGTGTAAACCGCTTTTCATTCATAAACAGCTGGGTTTTGGTGGGTGGATGGAATCACTTTTGGATCTTCGTTTGGAGGACGGGCTGCATGAAGACATGAAACATCCTGCCCTCAGCCTCTGTCCTTTAGACAAAAGCCCAAAAACCATTATTTTCCAATGGCGCCGACCCCCTCCCCCCCTTCAGCAGTTGATGAATGAAGAATGGTTTCTTACAGTTGATGACGTTCGAACACTTCCGGAACAAGTGCTTCACTGACGACTGGTGTTCGAACCCCACCGCTGTGAACAGCCCGTCCTCCAAACAAAGTTTCAAAAGTGATTCCATGCACCCGCCAAACCCCCTGTTTATGAATGAAAAGCGGTTTACACACGACTCGCAACTGCTGACGTTCGAACATATCTGGAACAAGTGCTTCACTGACGAATTTTGTTCGAACCACAACGCTGTAAATGCTTCACCCACGTACTACCAAATACAAATAATCGCCAGCAGAACCTAAACACCTGACCTAACCTAACCTATGCCTATTTATACACAATATACTAATATATTATAATATTATTTATACTTGAGAAAATTCCCGTTTTGAATGAACAGCATGTTAAAATTTATGAATGCGTCTGTGGGGTTGACCGCTGAATGTAATGGACTTGAGTCGAAGATGGATTGCTGTGAATGCTTCACCCACGTACTACAAAATACTCGCCAACCTAAACACCTAACCTATGCCTATATATGCACACTATGCTAATATATTATAATATTAATTTATATTTGAGAAAATTTCTGTTTGAAATGAACTGCATGTTTAACATTGATGAATGTGTCTGCGCCCGCCAAACACACACCGAAACTACGACGTTGGTACACCGTTCGAACGAGTTTTAACGCCTCCTAACCAGTTATAACAACCAATATAGGTAGTTGTAACAACGTTCTAGTACGTCATAAACACGTTAAGCCAAGATGTAACAACTTTATTACAAGTTGTAACAAGCGGAAAATAGAGACAGTTTCGGTTTGTGTTTCCAGGGTAGTGGGGTCGACCGCTGGATGGAATGGACTTGATTCGAGGACGGGTTGGGTGTGGAGAGGCTTCTGAACCCTCTGCTCCCGCGGCTCACCTCATAAGGTCGACAGCTGTAAATAGTGAGGGACGTACGTTCCCTGGGGTGTGTGTACACCTAGAGGTGTACACTGGGGTGTGCGTACACCTAGAGGTGTACACTGGGGTGTGCGTACACCTAGAGGTGTACACTGGGGTGTGCGTACACCTAGAGGTGTACACTGGGGTGTGCGTACACCTAGAGGTGTACCCTGGGGTGTGCGTACACCTAGAGGTGTACCCTGGGGTGTGCGTACACCTAGAGGTGTACCCTGGGGTGTGCGTACACCTAGAGGTGTACCCTGGGGTGTGCGTACACCTAGAGGTGTACCCTGGGGTGTGCGTACACCTAGAGGTGTACCCTGGGGTGTGCGTACACCTAGAGGTGTACCCTGGGGTGTGCGTACACCTAGAGGTGTACCCTGGGGTGTGCGTACACCTAGAGGTGTACCCTGGGGTGTGCGTACACCTAGAGGTGTACACTGGGGTGTGCGTACACCTAGAGGTGTACCCTGGGGTGTGCGTACACCTAGAGGTGTGCCCTGGGGTGTGCGTACACCTAGAGGTGTGCCCTGGGGTGTGCGTACACCTAGAGGTGTGCCCTGGGGTGTGCGTACACCTAGAGGTGTGCCCTGGGGTGTGCGTACACCTAGAGGTGTGCCCTGGGGTGTGCGTACACCTAGAGGTGTGCCCTGGGGTGTGCGTACACCTAGAGGTGTGCCCTGGGGTGTGCGTACACCTAGAGGTGTGCCCTGGGGTGTGCGTACACCTAGAGGTGTGCCCTGGGGTGTGCGTACACCTAGAGGTGTGCCCTGGGGTGTGCGTACACCTAGAGGTGTGCCCTGGGGTGTGCGTACACCTAGAGGTGTGCCCTGGGGTGTGCGTACACCTAGAGGTGTGCCCTGGGGTGTGCGTACACCTAGAGGTGTGCCCTGGGGTGTGCGTACACCTAGAGGTGTGCCCTGGGGTGTGCGTACACCTAGAGGTGTGCCCTGGGGTGTGCGTACACCTAGAGGTGTGCCCTGGGGTGTGCGTACACCTAGAGGTGTGCCCTGGGGTGTGCGTACACCTAGAGGTGTGCCCTGGGTGTGCGTACACCTAGAGGTGTGCCCTGGGGTGTGCGTACACCTAGAGGTGTGCCCTGGGGTGTGCGTACACCTAGAGGTGTGCCCTGGGGTGTGCGTACACCTAGAGGTGTGCCCTGGGGTGTGCGTACACCTAGAGGTGTGCCCTGGGGTGTGCGTACACCTAGAGGTGTGCCCTGGGGTGTGCGTACACCTAGAGGTGTGCCCTGGGGTGTGCGTACACCTAGAGGTGTGCCCTGGGGTGTGCGTACACCTAGAGGTGTGCCCTGGGGTGTGCGTACACCTAGAGGTGTGCCCTGGGGTGTGCGTACACCTAGAGGTGTGCCCTGGGGTGTGCGTACACCTAGAGGTGTGCCCTGGGGTGTGCGTACACCTAGAGGTGTGCCCTGGGGTGTGCGTACACCTAGAGGTGTGCCCTGGGGTGTGCGTACACCTAGAGGTGTGCCCTGGGTGTGCGTACACCTAGAGGTGTGCCCTGGGGTGTGCGTACACCTAGAGGTGTGCCCTGGGGTGTGCGTACACCTAGAGGTGTGCCCTGGGGTGTGCGTACACCTAGAGGTGTGCCCTGGGGTGTGCGTACACCTAGAGGTGTGCCCTGGGGTGTGCGTACACCTAGAGGTGTGCCCTGGGGTGTGCGTACACCTAGAGGTGTGCCCTGGGGTGTGCGTACACCTAGAGGTGTGCCCTGGGGTGTGCGTACACCTAGAGGTGTGCCCTGGGGTGTGCGTACACCTAGAGGTGTGCCCTGGGGTGTGCGTACACCTAGAGGTGTGCCCTGGGGTGTGCGTACACTAGAGGTGTGCCCTGGGGTGTGCGTACACCTAGAGGTGTACCCTGGGTGTGCGCTGTGACGGTGTTCCCCCCCTTCTAATTCTCCCACGCCTGCTGTAAGAGTCATGTCCACTATTCTCGAGCGTTCTCTACATTGCAGGCAACAATTGAACATATGTGGGAGAGAACAGTATTCTCGAAGAGCCGAGAAATTTGCGAAAATGTAGTATTTTGGCCTGTGGGATAGGCCCTTTAGGGAGCCAATATGGCGCTGGCAAGTCTGATCTCCCGCCAAAAGTATGTGACGTCAGTGGCGCAAGATTGGTCACCGTCAGCGACATGACACTGGGAGCCAATGAAAACCAACTTTGGGAGAAGTGACGTCACATAGGCATAGGGGGTCCGCCCGTGTTGGCGCCAGGCGACATCAGTCTTTCACGACACGTCCGAGAGGTAGGACGCGCGATCGGTCGTCCTGTCAGCGTGACGGATTTACCGAACTCCGGTGGATTTAAGCGTCTCCAGTTGTTGGCACGCACTCTGTGAGGTCTTCCTGCAACCCAGAATTGGCTCAGATAAGGAATTGACAGAATATTGAGCAACAAGTGCTCAGGGGACAGGTGTGTTGCAAGAAGTGGGCCGGGCATCGACGTGTGTCGTCGTTGGCAGTTCACCAGTATAAGAGACAGCTTAGTGGCCGGGCCACCCACCGTGAGTGAACCAGGTTGACAACCTTGTCAACCAGGTTGAACGTGTGATCGACGATCCTGTCAAGTTTGACAGTAACCCCACCTTCGTGGAACCCTACGAGTCAACAGTTGGATGCAAGCACGTCGAGAAGTCTTCCCAAATACCTAGCGATATATCTAGACGACGAGGGAATTGACAGTGTTGTGAGCTTCAAGTGCTCTGAAGTCGGGTGCTGTGCGTGTGTCGTCCGGGACGGCTGATAACTTCAGTGACTTCGTAGTGGTGAGAGGCAGTTCCTCTGGGATTACAGTGACAAGGACTAATTGGGAAACGTACGACGACCGCCGAGACGTAGGCTGGCTGCCGTAGTTGGGAGGAAAGTTGACGGCCAGGAGACCGACTTCAACCCTGCGACGTACTGTAGAGGAAGAGGCACGGACCTGCTGTGTACAGAAGCGGCGAGACGCGACATCCTAAGGCGTGGGGCTTGTGTTTCTGGATGAACGAGGCGAGAGCCTGGACCAGGAGCTACAACCCAACTGTCATCCTAGGATAGGTGAAGTAGGTGTTTACAGTTCCCTCCCATTTCCCCTTTAGTTAGCTAATATATTCTTGTCAGTATATTTTATATGTCGTGAGCAAGTCTCACTTGAGTTTAAGTCACAGAGAGCACAGTATGTGGTGAGGCTACCCAGAGCGCTCACAGTATCAGTTTACATATATATCTATGTGTGGGTGTGTGCAAGCACCAAGATTCATCAGAGAATTTACTGTGACTATTATTATTATTGATCTGTGATTATTATTATTATATATATTGGTAGTAAACCAGATATTGGTGGATGGATCTCTATAATCTATTGATATAAATGCCTGTGGATTGATCTCTATAATCTATTGATATAAGTGCCCGTGTGTTGGTCTCTATAATTTATTGATATAAGTGCCCGTGTGTTGATCTCTATAATCTATCAATATAAATGCCTGTGTGTTGATCTCTATGATCTATTGATATATATGCCTGAAGTTTGATTATGGATTTATATATGACATGATTGTGTACTGAATAATATCATTTACGTGAAGTGATTGCCAGTGATATCTCTGTGAGAGGAAGTATAAATATAAAGAAAAGTTCAGTGATCAAGTGAGTGCATTCACAGTAAATATTATTAAGAATAGAGTAACCTTTTGGTACAGTGAAAAGTCACTGTGAGAGTATTGTGAATATAGATGTTGATCGTGAGGCCAGTGATATCATAAGTAAGCCATGTGATTGTTGAATAGTGTTTTGGAAAAAGTTAAATAAACGGGGATCGTGACAATTAGAAAACAAGTACTAGTCTGTTCCCACGATCGCGAGGGCCCGGTCAGCTGGCATTCTGACAGGTGACACGTGCCGATGTTGCCATATGGTGCGCTCTAGAATATTATGCTATGAATGGAGCGATTGTCATATATTAATTCTGATACATTGATGCATATATATTTCTCGTTGTCTTTTAAGTAAAATACCAAAACTCTTTGGTGTTTGATATCATCCCCTCCATTTATCTTGTGACCGTGTGAGGATGTAAAGTAGAGTGACCTGCCTGATACTATATTACTGGATTTGGCTCTTGCCACAATTACACCTAACCACTGCAGTGTTACTGGACATCTAAAAAACCAGTTGGCGACCTTGAAGGCTGTGTAAGAGTTCGGTGTCGGGAGGGCCACAGATTGAGGGAACGATCTGTGCTCCCACTCATCTTATAATCTAAAGGCCGGTTGTGAGATCGACTGGGATACTCTCCGAGGCCAGCAGTGGAGCCTAGGGGATTGAGGGAAGACCCGCCGAACAACGGTGAGTAACCCCGACAGCGCACACCTAGAGGTGTACCCTGGGGTGTGCGCACACCTAGAGGTGTACCCTGGGGTGTGCGCACACCTAGAGGTGTACCCTGGGGTGTGCGCACACCTAGAGGTGTACCCTGGGGTGTGCGCACACCCAGAGGTGTACCCTGGGGTGTGCGCACACCCAGAGGTGTACACTGGGGTGTGCGCACACCCAGAGGTGTACCCTGGGGTGTGCGCACACCCAGAGGTGTACCCTGGGGTGTGCGCACACCCAGAGGTGTACCCTGGGGTGTGCGCACACCCAGAGGTGTACCCTGGGGTGTGCGCACACCCAGAGGTGTACCCTGGGGTGTGCGCACACCCAGAGGTGTACCCTGGGGTGTGCGCACACCCAGAGGTGTACACTGGGGTGTGCGCACACCCAGAGGTGCACACTGGGGTGTGCGCACACCCAGAGGTGCACACTGGGGTGTGCGCACACCCAGAGGTGCACACTGGGGTGTGCGCACACCCAGAGGTGCACACTGGGGTGTGCGCACACCCAGAGGTGCACACTGGGGTGTGCGCACACCCAGAGGTGCACACTGGGGTGTGCGCACACCCAGAGGTGCACACTGGGGTGTGCGCACACCCAGAGGTGCACACTGGGGTGTGCGCACACCCAGAGGTGCACACTGGGGTGTGCGCACACCCAGAGGTGCACACTGGGGTGTGCGCACACCCAGAGGTGCACACTGGGGTGTGCGCACACCCAGAGGTGCACACTGGGGTGTGCGCACACCCAGAGGTGCACACTGGGGTGTGCGCACACCCAGAGGTGCACACTGGGGTGTGCGCACACCCAGAGGTGCACACTGGGGTGTGCGCACACCCAGAGGTGCACACTGGGGTGTGCGCACACCCAGAGGTGCACACTGGGGTGTGCGCACACCCAGAGGTGCACACTGGGGTGTGCGCACACCCAGAGGTGCACACTGGGGTGTGCGCACACCCAGAGGTGCACACTGGGGTGTGCGCACACCCAGAGGTGCACACTGGGGTGTGCGCACACCCAGAGGTGCACACTGGGGTGTGCGCACACCCAGAGGTGCACACTGGGGTGTGCGCACACCCAGAGGTGCACACTGGGGTGTGCGCACACCCAGAGGTGCACACTGGGGTGTGCGCACACCCAGAGGTGCACACTGGGGTGTGCGCACACCCAGAGGTGCACACTGGGGTGTGCGCACACCCAGAGGTGCACACTGGGGTGTGCGCACACCCAGAGGTGCACACTGGGGTGTGCGCACACCCAGAGGTGCACACTGGGGTGTGCGCACACCCAGAGGTGCACACTGGGGTGTGCGCACACCCAGAGGTGCACACTGGGGTGTGCGCACACCCAGAGGTGCACACTGGGGTGTGCGCACACCCAGAGGTGCACACTGGGGTGTGCGCACACCCAGAGGTGCACACTGGGGTGTGCGCACACCCAGAGGTGCACACTGGGGTGTGCGCACACCCAGAGGTGCACACTGGGGTGTGCGCACACCCAGAGGTGCACACTGGGGTGTGCGCACACCCAGAGGTGCACACTGGGGTGTGCGCACACCCAGAGGTGCACACTGGGGTGTGCGCACACCCAGAGGTGCACACTGGGGTGTGCGCACACCCAGAGGTGCACACTGGGGTGTGCGCACACCCAGAGGTGCACACTGGGGTGTGCGCACACCCAGAGGTGCACACTGGGGTGTGCGCACACCCAGAGGTGCACACTGGGGTGTGCGCACACCCAGAGGTGCACACTGGGGTGTGCGCACACCCAGAGGTGCACACTGGGGTGTGCGCACACCCAGAGGTGCACACTGGGGTGTGCGCACACCCAGAGGTGCACACTGGGGTGTGCGCACACCCAGAGGTGCACACTGGGGTGTGCGCACACCCAGAGGTGCACACTGGGGTGTGCGCACACCCAGAGGTGCACACTGGGGTGTGCGCACACCCAGAGGTGCACACTGGGGTGTGTGTGGGGTGTGGGGAGTTTCCTGTGTTCAGGGCTAACTTGCCTTGTACTTGCTTGTGTACAAATACAGAAGTTCTTGTGTTATCACTGGACAATTCTCGTGTTATCACTGGACAATTCTCGTGTTATCACTGGACAAGTCTTGTGTTATCACTGGACAAGTCTTGTGTTATAAATGACGCCGGAACTTTAATTCCTCGTTTCTTGTCTACCAAGACGCTGAAAGTGGACATTATGGTTATGACTGGACAAGTCTTGCTTTATAAGAATATTTCAATTACTTGGTACTTGTCTAGTAAGACCCTTAATGTCACATCTGTAGTGTAAGTGATATAGTTAAGTTAGGCGTCACAGCAAAACATGCCACTATTGTGCGTGAATTAACAAGTGTTCAGTATTTTGTCATAAATATCAGACGAGACACTGTCTATGTCGTGGTAAAGTTATGTATTTCTTGTCTTGTGTTGATGTTTAAGACGTTTTGAGAGATAAGTGAATGTTGCATAATATATCCTAATTAAAAATTACAAGTTTGTGTATGGGAGCGTGTGGTGTTGCAGGTGTTGAGTCAACACCTGTCACAGGCCTCACTACCCCAGCGCCCTCGTCCTTCAAGCACAGGTAAGAAAACACCTGAGCTCCTTATGTATATGAATAACATACTGCTCATTCATCTAGGTATTAAATTATATATGTATTCACTAGTTCTTGTGAATAACTGACCTTTATATCTTTACAGGTAAATAGACTCCCTCAGCTCGTAGATGGACAAATCTCTAAACTCATTTGGGCCCCCAACCTGGGCCATGAAGGCACTCAGGACCCCCAACCTGGGCCTTTGAGGCACTCTGGGGCCCTGACCTGGGCCTTGGAGGCACTCGGGACCCCAACCTGGGCCTTGAAGGCACTCAGGACCCCGAACCTGGGCCTTGGAGGCACTCGGGACCCCCAACCTGGGCCTTGGAGACACTCGGGACCCCCAACCTGGGCCTTGGAGGCACTCGGGGCCTCAACCCTGGGCCTTGGAGGCACTCGGGGCCTCAACCCTGGGCCTTGGAGGCACTCGGGGCCTCAACCCTGGGCCTTGGAGGCACTCGAGACCCCCAACCTGGGCCTTGGAGGCATCGGGGCCCCCAACCTTGGCCATGGAGGTACTCGGGGGGGAAGGGGGGCCCAACCTGGGCCTTGGAGACACTTGGGACCCCCAATCTAGGCCATGGAGGCACTCGGGGGGGGGCCCCTGACCTGGGCCTTGGAGGCACTCGGGTCCCCCATCCTGGGCCTTGGAGGCACTCAGGACCCCAAACCTGGGCCTTGGAGGCACTCGGGACCCCCTATCTGGGCCTTGGAGGCACTCGGGACCCCCCAATCTGGGTCTTGGAGACACTTGGGACCCCCAACCTGGGCCTTGGAGGCACTCAGGGCCTCAACCCTGGGCCTTGGAGGCATTCGAGACCCCCAACCTTGGCCTTGGAGGCACTCGAGACCCCCAACCTGGGCCATGGAGGCACTCAAGGGGGGGGGGGCCTGACCTAGGCCTTGGAGGCACTCGGGGGGCCCTAAACCTGGGCCTTGGAGGCACTCGGGACCCCCAACCTGGGCCTTGGAGGCCAAGATCAGAAAAATATTTAAACCTAGCTGTACCAGGCCACGCATTGCTGTGGCTTAGCAACCTTCCCCCGTCCCTTCGTCCTCCACACCATCCCCCACTCTCTAGTCCCCTCGTCCTCCTCACCATTCCCCCCTCCCTCGTCCGATGCGTTTCCAAATAATCTGAATTTCCCATCAGAAAAATGGAACATCAAATGATCTGATGTTCCCATCACTGAAAAGTAAGAACGGTTAAAAAAACGAAATAAAAAAATGCAAAAATACAAAAAATTAACTGTACTTACAAAATGAACAGTATGGTAAACAACACGGCTCAATTCCAATGCAATTTCAAACAAAATAATTAAATAAAAATGAAAATAAATAAAAATCTATGAAAATTCTATTTTTCAATACAATCGGGAAAAATGTAATGTAATCGTAACATATTTAGTATAGCGTGTTTTTTTTTTTTTACATAAAACAGATTGCGCTGATTTAAAAAAATATTTTTACCTGTCACAGGTGTGGCATCTATATAGTAGGTATATAAAAACACGCACGTACGCGAATGGAACATAGTCAAAATTTCAAACCAATCTGTTGAAAAACTTTCGGAGATTAGCTATTTAGAACAAACGAACATTTACATACTTATTTTTATAAATAATGACTAATTAATCCTCTCCCTGATAGAGGATGGAGGGGGGTGGGGTGTTATACTTGCCAACGGTTATACATAATATTTCTGGTGCTCATAGAAATTATCTACTTAAAATTATCTGTTAGATTAAGGACCTGCCCGAAACGCTGCGCGTACTAGTGGCTTACAAGATTATAAATACTGTACTATTCAATGTATTCTTACAAACCCTTTGTACCTTCTTGTATATATATAAATAAATAAATAATAAATAAATAAATTAGCATGACAACACAGCTGGCAGGGGTATTACATGTGGCTGAGAGCTTGTCGTGGGAGGATGGATCAAGGGCAGTGGTCCATCCATTTTGATTTTCTGCTATTACACAAGCAGGAAACAGTATGACCTGCCAAGAATAGTGGTAGGTCAGCTCCAGTAATTGGCATATTTTCGGTATAAGTCGTCGTCATTTCAAATTGCATATACGTGCAGAGAGCCAGAATTTGGCTCCAAAATATGGCCCAGGAGTGAAATTTCCAATATTTTTGATATTTTGAAAACTGCAGGAGGGTTTGGGCAAAATATGACCCATCCCTGTTTATAGTAATTAGCATATTTTCGGTATAGAAGGTCCTAATTTGAAAATGAAAATAGGTGCAGAGAGTCAGAATTCAGCACCCTACAGCGCCCCTGGTGAGGCGCAGGAGGAGACCCTGAACGCCACCACACGGAGTGACCCCCAACTAAGGTGTAAACACCCAGCGCCGGCGATCCACACCCGACACAGCTCCCCTGACACTTTACAAGGAAGTGCTCCTATACTCGGTGATGACACAGTGCTCCCTAGACCTCATGGTGAAGTGCCCACAGGTTCCCCTCCTTACACAGTGCTCCCTAGACCTCACAGTGAAGTACCCACAGGTTCCCCCCTTACACAGTGCTCCCTAGACCTCACAGTGAAGTACCCACAGGTTCCCCCCCTTACACAGTGCTCCCTAGACCTCACAGTGAAGTACCCACAGGTTCCCCCCTTACACAGTGCTCCCTAGACCTCACAGTGAAGTACCCACAGGTTCCCCCCTTACACAGTGCTCCCTAGACCTCACGGTGAAGTGCCCACAGGTTCCCCCTTACACAGTGCTCCCTGTTACGTACCCATAGCTGGCTACGTAATAAATTTATATAAACTTTCATGATATTAACTGTATATGTGTATATGTATTATATTCATCGTGTGTGTTGGCAATGTCAAGGGGTATAGGAGCGGTGGCGTCTCCTCACGTGTCTTTGACCTGTTCGATTCGGGAACGAGAGTTTGCTGGACCTGTTCAGTTTAGTGTTTCAGGTGTCACAATATTTATATTCATAAATTACGTGTATACAGTAATTACGCAGTTAGCATTGTACTTGTTAATTTTGGGAAATACCTATTATGTTAATGTTTATTCTACATGTATTTTGAGAACCAGTGGTGGTTGATTTAGTCTCATTTTTTAAAAGTTATTGTTTTCTAAACCTCATCCGTTGAGCGGAGGGGGAGAGGATCTGTGGTTGGGTAGCCACGGGCAGTTAGTTGCTGGCGGCTACTCGGGGACGTAACATGGAGGCTAAGTCTGTGTATTTTATTGTCTAGCTTTTAGTAGTATTTTGTTCTGGGAGAGACAGTCTTATTGTTTATTGTAATAAGTGAAATATTGTGATCATCTGTAAGTACATATTATTTAGATTTATCTTGAAAATATATTATAATTTTATATGTATATTTCTTCAGTCCTAAGGGAGAAATACTTTATTATTGCTTGTGCCAATCATGTGATCACACTGGTGACCCACTATATATT
Source organism: Procambarus virginalis (assembly GCA_020271785.1). Lineage (NCBI taxonomy): Eukaryota > Metazoa > Arthropoda > Malacostraca > Decapoda > Cambaridae > Procambarus > Procambarus virginalis. The sequence continues at coordinate 14,043 of WNGS01117595.1, forward strand.
ACAGCAATTCTATGGCCCTAGGCAAACAGTTCTTTAATGCTGTACAGGGTTATGAGCCGTGATGAACGATCTGGTTACATAGTTATGGGGGCCTGTGCCGGGAAATATTTTCCCACTTAAACTTAACTGTGCTAATCTAACCTTGCCTTCCTAGGTACCAGTGTCTTGTGTGTTTTCTGCTATTAACTATTCCATGTGCCATGCAAGCCTTCCTGTGTGTCAAGTAACAACGTTTCACGATTTTGAGGTAAGTCATCCTATAACTTTTGTTTGTGCAGTGAGGCCAAGCGAATTTTCAGTGTGGTGAAAATTTTACAGTGAAGTGAAGTGCAGTGCCAGTGTGTTTATTATTATTGTTGTGAATCAAGTGCCAAGTGTTAGTCACGATGGAGGATCAAGTGTTGTCGCTGTTGACTACCCAAACTTTGAGGGAATTAAAAGCCTAACAAAGTCGGCGTTAGTAAATATGGCCAATAAGCTAGAATTAAACGCCAGAAATAGCATGACTAAGGCACCAAATTCTGAGAGTCATAGTGACACATTTTGTTGAAAACCAAGAATTAGGAGAAGAATGTCTGGAGGAAGTTAGAGAAGAGTCAAGTGATCAAATTGCTTTAAGGCGTCTTGAGTTAGATGCACAAGTAACGTATGCTAAACTTGAGGCTCAAGAAAAAGCAAACGAATGTGCAAGGCAACAAAAATATTAGAGATTGAGGCTCAAAAGCAACAAAAATTATTAGAGGCTGAAGCTCAGCAGAGGGAGCTTGAGACTAGGCGTTTAGAACTTGAGGCACAAAACCAGAGAGTTTTAATGGAGTTGCAACTAGAAGCAACCAAGAAGGAGCAATTAGAGATTCAACAACAGATGGCTGACACTAACTATAGGCTTGAGACACAGCGTATGGCAGCTGGACATGGAAATTCTAGTAATGTTTCAATTAATAATGATAATAATCCCATAAGGATGAGTAAATATATTGAATTACCCAAGTTTAATGAGGAGGATCCTGAGGTTTTCTTTGCACATTTTAATAAGATTGCCATCAGTATGAACTGGCCAAGGGATCAATGGGTAGCAATTATGCAGTCTCAATTTAAGGGGCGTAGTCAGGAGGTTTTTACATCCCTACCTGACGCTCATAGTTTTGATTATGAATTGTAAAGAAAAGCATCTTAAATGCTTATCAATTAAATCCAGAGGCACACAGGCAAAAATTTAGAAACTTAAGGAGGTTAAGTGATCAGACAATAGCTGATTTTACTCGTCAAAAGACGAACTATTGCAACAGATGGTTAAAGTCACTTTCAGTAACAGATTTTGATGCTTTAAAGAATCTTCTTATCATGGAAGAAGTATTGTCTTGTCTCCCAGACAAATTATCTACTTATATGGCAGAACAAAAGAATGTAACAGACATTTATGAGCTGTCAAAGCTCGCTGATGAGCATGAGTTGTTGACTAAGGCCCAGTTTACGGCCACTTCACCTAAGTTTAATCGTAAAGTAAATCATAATGCTCACAGAACTCCTTATCAGAATCCCTCCAGTCCTAGTGCTCCAGTTACTCCCATGAGCTCTTTTCTTACAAAACCTAATCCTGCTACTTCATTGTCAGGAATGTCAAATAATAATAAGGTTAATTCTAAACCTACAGTTGGTTCTACAGGTGTGTCCACTGTAAGGTCCTGTTCCCATTGTAAGAAAAAAGGCCATGGAATTATTCCTGTTTTATCTTGCACCCTGAGTTACGACCAACTGGTCTCATTTATTGTAGAGGTGTGCAAAATAAATTTACTAATAAACATGTAACTGTAAACCCCAATTGGGTGAAACAGTATTCTCCATATATGTCTTCAGGTGAAGTTTTGTGTGTTGATGGAAAGTGGAAGCCGGTGAATATTCTTCGTGATACTGGTGCTTCCCAAACCTTAATCTCATCTAGTATACTTTCTAATGTTGAAAAGAGAGATACTGGAAAATTTGTTGTTCTTCAGAGTGTTGCAGGATGTCAAACTGTACCTCTGATAAATGTTACTTTAAGATCCACCATTACACCGAGTTTATGCACTGTGGGTGTTTGTACACAGTTGCCCATCCCAGGTGTGGATGTTATATTGGGTAATGATGGCCATAAATCATGTTGTGGGTGAGAATGATCCCCGTTTGTGTAAACAGCCAGTTGCAGATCATGTTTATCCTGCCTGTGCTGAAGTTAGTTCTATGAATGAACTGTTGTAGTAGATGGTGTGTCCATCCTACCTGTGCTGATGTCAGTACTATTATAAATCCAGTTGTCAGTTCTACTGTTGTTACTCAAGCATTTGTTCCAGTAACCAGTACCCCTTCAGTGGAGAAGTGGGATGTGGTTGTTCCAGATTCCTGTGTGGCCGATTTAGTTGTTGAGAGTAAGCCTGATGCTAGACTCT
>WNGS01117596.1:0-19454 GCA_020271785.1 Procambarus virginalis
CCAGGCCATCGGTCCAATCTTGACCGCATCGAACAGGCGGAACAGCAGGAAGGCAGACAGCTGGGCCCAGAGGCCCGCGGGCGTCACCAGCCACAGCACCAGCCAGAAGGCGACCACCTCGTCCCAGACGATGTGGCACGAATCGGCGATGCCATGTGCTGCGCAGTCACGGTGCAGGCCCACCAGCCGAGCAGCGTCGACGCGGCGATCAGCGCGGCCCAGCGCAGGTCGTTCATGTGCGGCTGCAGCACCACGAAGGCGGCCCAGGCCCAGAGCGTGCCGACGGTGCCGGGCGCCTGGCGCGCCAGACCGGAGCCGGCGCCCAGCGCGATGAAGTGGGCCGGGTGTGCCAGCGCAAAACGCAGCGTGGGGCGCAGGACAGGGAGGTGGCGGCTGGGGCTTGGTCCATGTGGCCGATTATCGGCGTCAGGACGGCTTGTGTAGCTTGATGGGGGCGCCGATACTGGCGCCGGGCGGTCCATGAGCCAGGAGGTGCGCGATGCGGGGTCACACCGGGGAGTTGCTGTTCGCGCTGATGCTGGCGGTGCTGCTGGCGGCCGCCGCATCCTGGTGTGTGGCCAGTGCCTTCGCCGCCGCATGCTGGCGCTCATGCGCGACGGGCCGGCGCCGCGGGACCTGGCCGCTGCGCCCGCCGGTGAATCCGCGGTCCCCGGTCCGTCGCCGGCCGGTCGCAGCGCCGACCTGCCGGCACGCCACCGCCACGCCAGCCGGCGCGCCGTATTGACCATCGCGGGAGTCTGCCTGCTGGTGGGGCTGACCCAGTCGTGGCTGGCGTTCCTGACGGTGTACGACAACGGGCAGGCGCCCGGTCTGCGGCGGGTGGTGGTGCTGGGCCTGGTGTACGCCTGGCCCATGGTGATGGGCTGGGGCCTGCTGCGGCGCTGGTCCTGGGGCCGGGTGCTGGGCGGCATCGCGCTGTACATGCTGGTCATGGTGGCGGTGGTGATGCTCAATTCCGGCGAGCAGCGCTCGCTGCAGCAGGTCATGGGCTGGCTGGGCAGCGTGGTGATCATGCCGATGGCGGTGGCGCTGTGCATCAGCGCCAGCGGCCGCATCCGCGCGGTCGCACCCTACCTGATGCCGGCCAGCCTGCTGCTCGCGGCGGCGTCGACCGGCGCGCTCAGCCTGCTGGCCGCCGGGGTGCAGGATCCGCCGCGCTGGATGCTGGCGCTGGTGGCGACCGTCGGCGCCTGGCCCGCCCTCATCGGCGTCGCCCTGCTGCCGTGGTTGCTGCTGGCCTGGCCGGTGTGGCGCCTGGGGCGCTGGCTGGCCGATGCCTACCGCGCCAAGCGCTTTTCCGACCTGGGCTACCTGCTGGCGGCTTACTGGTTCGTGATCCTGTTGTCCAGCACCCTGCCGGCGGTCGAGGGCGCGGGCTGGCTCGGTTTCACCCAGCTGCTGCCCTGGCTCTGGCTGCCGCTGCTGGGCGCGCTGCTGCCGCGCTGGCTGGTGCCCGAAGGGGCGCCGCCCACCCTGCTGGTGCTGCGCGTGTTCCAGCGGGACGCCGCCGTGGGCACCCTGTTCGACCGCGTCATCGAGCGCTGGCGCCTTTGCGGCAACACCGTGCTGATCGCCGGCACCGACCTGCTCAGCCGCACGCTGGACCCGGACGACCTGTTCACGTTCTTCGGTGGCCGGCTCGGTGAGCGCTTCATCGCCCGGCCGGCGCAGGTGGTGCAGCGCCTGGCCGAGTTCGACCTGCGGCCCGACCCCGACGGGCGCTACCGCGTCAACGAGTGCTACTGCTTCGACGGCACCTGGCAGGCGGCGCTGGCGGCGCTGGTGCAGCGGGCGGACGTGGTGCTGATGGACCTGCGCGGGTTCCAGGCCGGCAATGGCGGCTGCCGGCACGAGCTCGGGGTGCTGTCGGCGGCGCCCCACCTGCAGCGGGTGGTGCTGCTGCACGATGCGCGCACCGACCGCGCCACCGCCGGCGCCGAGATCGCCGGTGCCGAGGTCGCCGGCGCACGGCGGGGCGGTTCGTCTGGGTCGAGGCCGGGCGGCTGGATGCCGCCAGGGTCAGGACCATCCTGGAGCAGCTGCTGGGCTGATCCGGCGCCGCCGCTCAGGCGAAGTGGTCGAAGCCCTGCGCGGTAAAAGCGACGGCGGCGCCCTGTGCGTCCTGCAGCCGCAGCGGCCGGTCGGCGGTGATGGTGCCGATGCGGCTGACCGGTGTGCCGCTGGCCTGTGCCGCCGCCTGCACCGCAAGGCGCGCGCTGGCGGGCGCGGTGAACAGCAGCTCGTAGTCGTCCCCGCCCGCCAGCAGGCAGGTCAGCCGCTGCGCATCGGGCAGGGCGTGCAGCGCCGGCGCCAGCGGCAGCGCGTCATGTTCGATCCGGGCGCCGACAGCGCTGGCCTCCAGGATGTGGCCCAGGTCGCCCACCAGGCCATCGCTCAGGTCCAGCGCCGCGTGCGCAACCCCGGCCAGCGCCCGGCCCAGCGCCAGCCGCGGTGTGGGGCGTTCCAGCCGGGCGCGCAGGTCGGCGGGAAGCTCGGGGCCGACGGCATCGCGCGCCCAGCGGGTGCCGAGTTGCCATTCCAGCGCCAGCCGCGCCTCGCCGGTGTGGCCGCTGAGCCAGAGGTCGTCGCCCACTTGCGCCGCGTCGCGGCGCAGCGCCTGGCCCGGTGCGAGCTCGCCGAACACCGTGATGCAGATGTTCAGCGGCCCGCGCGTGGTGTCGCCGCCGATCAGCGGGCAGCCGTGTTCATCGGCCAGCGCCAGCAGGCCGTCGGAGAAGGCCCGCAGCCAGCCGTCTTCGGCTTGCGGCAGGGCCAGCGCCAGGGTGAAGCCCAGCGGGCGTGCGCCCATCGCGGCCAGGTCGCTGAGGTTGACCGCCAGCGCCTTGTGGCCCAGCGCCTGCGGATCGACGTCGGGGAAAAAATGGCGGCCCTCGACCAGCATGTCGCTGGAGACCGCCAGCTGGTGGCCGGGACTTGGCACCAGCAGCGCGCAGTCGTCGCCGATGCCCAGCGCGACGGCGGGGCCGCCGGCCGCGCGCTGGAAGTGGCGCCGGATCAGTTCGAATTCACCCACGTGGGCGCTCCTCGGCCAGCTCGCCACCCAGGCCATCGTCGCCATCGTCCGGTGGCGGCTCGGCGGCGGCCCGCGGCGGCAGCACGAAGCTCAGCGGCGCGTGGCGCAGCCGGTGCCGGATCGCGGCGTAGATGCGGCTGCGGTGCGCGTGGTTGATCGCCTGGGCCCGCAGTGCCAGGTGGAATGCGAGGTAGAAGCTCACGGCCAGGTTCAGCGGGCCGTTCACGGCCACACCGGCGACCGCCCACCAGAACGCCGGCTCCTGCAGCACCCCGGTGCCCAGCGACGTCGCGGCCGCCGCGACCTGGCCGGCCGAGAGGGTGACGTGGCGCACCTGCAGGCCCAGACCGAAGAACTCGGCGAAGGCCGGCACGATGCCCAGCATCAGGCCCAGCGAGATGTTGGCCGCCAGGCCGGAGATGTTGTGGCGCAGGAAGCTGGCCCAGCGGTCGGCCCGGTCCCGGCCGAGCCAGCGGGTGGTGCCCGGGTTGTGGCGGATCGCCGAGTCCAGGCGGTGGAATACGAACCAGTTCTCGACCCAGCCGGCGATGATGCTGGAGGCGAACAGCAGCACGCCGGTGAAGGCCGCGAACAGGGGCGTCGGGCCCAGCAGGTGCATGTCGTGCAACACGTGTCGGGCCTTGTCGGCACCGACCATGGGCGCGCCGCTGAATACGCCGAGCAGCGCGCTGATCAGCATCACCACCGGTATCACCAGGCCCAGGTTGCCCAGGATGGCGGCGGTCTGCGAACGCAACAGGTTGACGACCTCGTCGACAAAGCGCCGCACGGCCCCCGGCTGGCGGATGTCGCGCAGCTTGGTGGCCATGGCCGGCGCCGTGACGGCCGGTTGCTTGGTCGCCACGGTCCAGTGCATCAGCTGGATCAGCACGAAGAAGAAGGCGTAGTTCAGGCCAGCGGCAAAGCCGCTCCAGAACAGTGACAGGCCCAGGCCGACGAGACCGAACTTGACCCAGGTGGTCAGCCCCATCACCGCGCCGCCGCCGGCCGCCTTGGCCAGCATCTGCCGGTACTCGGCGGCGTTGCGGGTGATGTAGTGTTCGCCGCTTTCGGCGCTGCGCTCGGCGACCTTGGCGGCGGTCAGGTGCGAGCTGCTGGCGACCAGCGCGCGCAGGCTGCGGTTGTCCTGGCCGACCTGGGCCAGGTCGGCCACCAGCGCCACCGTGGCGCGCTCGGGCTGTTCGGACTGCAGGCAGTCCAGCAGCGACTTGGCGCGCAGCACCCGCTCCCGCAGCTGGCGCAGGCGGAATACGATGCCGACCGAGACGCCGTGGGCGTCCAGGTGGGTGTAGACGGTGTAGGCCGCGTGGCGGCAGTCGTCCAGCCGGGTGCGCAGCACGGCCGCCGCCGCCAGCGCCTCGGGGCTGCGGGTGCCGTGTCGGTGCACCGCGTCTCGCAGCCGCTCCACGTCCACCGGCAAGCCCTGGAAGCTGCGCTCGGCCTTGGCGGCGTCGGACATGCGCACATGGATCTCGGCCGCATACCCAGTGGCGGTGATCTGACCGGCGCAGAACACCAGCGAATCGAGCAGCGCCTGTTCCCAGAGACCGGGCAAGGCCTCGACCACATCCGGGGCGAACAGCAGGACCCTGAGCCGCTGCAAGGTGTCGCTGTCGAGCGCGCGCAGCCAGTGCACGTCCGCGGCGGCGGGCAGCAACAGGTCGAACAGCGCACCCAGGTCGGTGGTTTCGGGCGTGCCCGGCAGCAGCTTCTTGCGCAGCCGTTGACCGAACTCGCTGAGAAAGGCGGTGCGTGGGGCAAAACCGTGGTCGGCCAGCAGCGGCGCGACATCGACGGTGTCGGTGAAACGGCGCCACCAGCGTTGCCAGCGCGCCCGCCATTCGGGCTGTTCCTGCACCGCGTCGAGCCACAGCCTGACCCGGGCCACGCTGGCCCTGGCGTCGTCACCCTCACCGCGCACCCAGCGCAGGGTCTCAAGCAGCCAGAGGTGCCGCTCCGCCAGGGGTGCTTCCGGGTCCAGCCGATCGAGCTGCGGAAGCAGGTCCATGCGCCGGGTCAATGCCGCACGGATCAGTGCAGCACCCTCGGGGAGGGCTCGCCGCCGAGGCCCCCGCTGTCGTCGGCGACCAGCGCGAACTCGGGCACCTCGGCCTCGAAGCGCTCGCCGTCTTCGGCGACGCAGAAATAGCTGCCGCGCATGCTGCCGGTGGGGGTGCCCAGGCGCGTGCCGCTGGTGTACTGGAAGGACTCGCCGGGGCGCAGCAGCGGCTGGTTGCCGACCACGCCCAGGCCCTTGACCTCCTCGGTCTGGCCGCGCGCGTCGTCGATGATCCAGTGGCGCGAAATCAGCTGCGCCGTCACCTCGCCGGTGTTGGTGATGGTGATGGTGTAGGCGAAGGCGTAGACCTCTTCGTCCGGCGCGGACTGCTCCGCCAGGTACTGTGGCTCGACCTCGCAGGTGAACTGGTATTTCGGCATGGCGGGCATGTTACCGCGATGCGCGGGCCAGCGTCAGGCCTGCGAAAATGCCGGCTTCTCCTCCGGACACCCGCCCCCATGACCACCTACCGCATCGCCCCGTCCATCCTCTCCGCCGACTTTGCCCGCCTGGGCGAGGAGGTGAAGAACGTCGTCGCCGCTGGCGCCGACTGGATCCACTTCGACGTGATGGACAACCACTATGTGCCCAACCTGACCTTCGGCCCGATGGTCTGCCAGGCGCTCAAGCCGCACGCCAAGAAGCCCGACGGCACGCCGGTGCCGATCGACGTGCACCTGATGATCCAGCCGGTCGACGCGCTGGCCGGCGCCTTCATCGACGCCGGGGCCGACCTGGTGAGTTTCCACCCCGATGCGAGCGCCCACGTACACCGCAGCGTGCAGGCCATCAAGGCCCGGGGCTGCCAGGCCGGTCTGACTTTCAACCCGGCGCAGCCGCTGGACGTGCTCGACTGGGTGATCGAGGACCTCGACCTGATCCTGATCATGAGCGTCAACCCCGGTTTCGGCGGCCAGAGCTTCATCGACTCGGCGCTGCGCAAGATCGAAGCGGCCCGCAAACGCATCGAGGCCAGCGGCAAGGACATCCGGCTGGAGGTCGACGGCGGCATCAAGGCCGACAACATCCGCCGCGTGGCCGACGCCGGCGCCGACACCTTCGTGGCCGGCAGCGCGATCTTCGGCAAGCCGGACTACAAGGCGGTGATCGACCAGATGCGAAGGCATGGCCTGATGCTGCGCGACATCCAAGCCGTGATCGTCGACCTCGACGGCACCCTGGTCGATACGCTGGGAGACTTCGAGGAAGCGCTCAACCGCAGCCTGGCCGACCTGGACCTGCCGCCCGTGACCCGCGCGCTGCTGGAACGCACCGTGGGCAAGGGGTCGGAGCACCTGATCCGTTCGGTGCTGGCGCACCAGCTGGACTTGCCCGAGGTGACGGGCTGGCCAATGTCTGTCAGGCGCGCCATTTCGACACGCTGTACGAACCGGCCTGGCAGCGTTACCAGCACCACTACCAGCGCATCAACGGCGAATTCTCGAGCGTGTACCCGGGCGCGCTGGAGGGGCTGTCGGCGATGCGTGGCGCCGGGCTGAAAATGGCCTGCCTGACCAACAAGCCGCTGGCCTTTGCCCAGGCGCTGCTGCAGCTCAAGGCGCTCGATGGCTATTTCGGCTGGGTCTTCGGTGGCGACAGCTTCGAGCGCAAGAAGCCCGATCCGATGCCCTTGCTGGGCGCGTGTGCGGCCATGGGTGTGTCACCGGCTCGGGCGCTGATGGTCGGCGATTCGCAGAACGACGCACAGGCCGCGCGGGCGGCGGGCTGCCCGGTGGCGCTGGTGAGCTACGGCTACAACCACGGGGAGCCCATCGCGGCGGTGCCGCACGACCTGCTGCTCGATTCGCTGGCAGAACTCAGCGCGTTTGTGGACTGAGGGGGCCCGGAGCGCCATGGACCGTCGGGGCCGCTGCGGCACCGGGGGCAGACAAGCCGGGACCGCCGAGGCGGCCGGCTTTGCTACACTGCGCCATCATGTCCGCTTCCTCCACGTTCCTCGCAGGTTTCGCACCTGGCCGCAATGGCCGGGGAGCCTGGCCCTGGCGCAAGCCAGCGTAAACGTGCACCTCCCCCTCTGAAGGGGCCCCGGTCCGGTCGCGACGCGACCCCTCCCGCGCCCCGCGAGCCTGCAGCCCACGCTGGCTGCGATCCCCACAGATGGCACGGCGGCCACAGCGCCCCAGCCCACCGGAGCAAGAAACGTGATCACCGAACTCGAATTCAAGAGCCTCGCCCAACAGGGCTACAACCGCATCCCGCTGATGGCCGAGGCCTTCGCGGACCTCGAAACCCCGCTCTCGCTGTACCTAAAGCTGGCCCACGGGCGCGGCGATGGCCAACACAGCTTCCTGCTCGAATCCGTCGTCGGCGGTGAGCGCTTCGGCCGCTACAGTTTCATCGGCCTGCCCGCGCGCACCCTGCTGCGCGCCAGCGGCTTCGGTGCCGCCGCCAAAACCGAAGTGGTGCGAGACGGCGTGGTCGTCGAGACCAACCACGGCAATCCGCTGGACTTCATCGCCGCCTACCAGCAGCGCTTCAAGGTGGCGTTGCGGCCCGGCCTGCCGCGTTTCTGCGGCGGCCTGGCGGGTTACTTCGGCTACGACGCGGTGCGCTACATCGAGAGAAGCTCGAAAACAGCTGTCCCCCCGACACCCTGGGCACGCCCGACATCCTGCTGCTGCAGTGCGAGGAACTGGCGGTCATTGACAACCTGTCCGGCAAGCTCTACCTGATCGTCTACGCCGACCCGGCCCAGCCTGAGGCCTACGCCAACGCCAAGAAGCGCGTGCGTGAGCTGAAGGAGGCGCTGAAGTATTCGGTGGCCGCCCCGGTGGTCAAGCCCAGTCAGAGCCACCCGGCCGAGCGCAGCTTCGCCAAGGCCGACTACCTGGCCGCCGTGGACCGCGCCAAGGAGCTGATCGCGGCCGGCGACTTCATGCAGGTGCAGGTGGGCCAGCGCATCAGCAAGCGCTACACCGAGTCGCCGCTGTCGCTGTACCGCGCGCTGCGCTCGCTGACCCGTCGCCCTACATGTATTACTACCACTTCGGGGAATTCCACGTGGTGGGGGCTTCACCGGAAATCCTGGTGCGCCAGGAAAAGGTGGAACGGAGCCTGAGCGACGCCGGGCCGCCCAAGGCGCTCAAGCCCCCCTGGGGGGCAGCGAACCCGGCGCAGCGGGGAGCGTGGGGCCCGATTCGAGCAGAAGGTCATCATCCGCCCGCTGGCCGGCACCCGTCCTCGCGGCGCCACGCCCGAGAAGGACAAGGCGACCGAGGTCGAACTGCTGGCCGACCCCAAGGAGCGCGCCGAGCACGTGATGCTGATCGACCTGGCGCGCAACGACATCGGCCGCATCGCCCAGATCGGCAGCGTCAAGGTGACCGAAGCCTTCGTGGTCGAGCGCTACAGCCACGTGATGCACATCGTCAGCAACGTCGAAGGCGTACTCAACGACGGCATGACCACATGGACGTGCTCAGGCCACCTTCCCGGCCGGCACGCTGACCGGCGCGCCCAAGGTGCATGCGATGGAACTGATCGACCAGCTCGAACCGGTCAAGCGCGGCATCTACGGCGGCGCCTGTGGCTACCTCAGCTACGCCGGCGACATGGACGTGGCCATCGCCATCCGCACCGCCATCATCAAGGACCAGACCCTGCACGTGCAGGCCGCGGCCGGCGTGGTGGCCGACTCGGTGCCCGAGATGGAGTGGAGGGAGACCGAACACAAGGCGCGTGCGCTGCTGCGCGCGGCGGAACTCGTTGAGGAGGGGCTGGAATGAGCAAGAAGATTCAGCTGCTGATGGTGGACAACTACGACTCGTTCACCTTCAACATCGTGCAGTACTTCGGTGAACTGGGAGCCGACGTGACGGTGGTGCGCAACGATGAAATCACGGTGGACGAGATCCAGCGCCGCCTGGATGCCGGCCAGATCGACCGCCTGGTCATCTCTCCCGGCCCCTGCTCGCCGGCCGAAGCGGGGATTTCGGTCCCGGCGATCCAGCATTTCGCCGGCAAGCTGCCGATCCTGGGGTGTGCCTGGGCCACCAGAGCATCGGCGCGGCCTTCGGCGGCAAGATCATCCGCGCGCAGGAACTGATGCACGGCAAGACCAGCGTCATCACCACCACGCAGGAAGGCGTGTTCGCCGATCTGCCGGAGCAGTTCACGGTCAACCGCTACCACTCGCTGGCGATTGAGCGCGAGAGCTGCCCGACTGCCTGAAAGTCACGGCCTGGACGCCCGACGGCGAGATCATGGGTGTGAAGCACAAAACGCTGGCGATCGAGGGCGTTCAGTTCCACCCCGAGAGCATCCTGACCGAACACGGGCACGCGATGCTCAAGAACTTCCTGGAGCAGGCCGCATGAAGACGATTGACTTGCGCAGCGACACCGTCACCCAGCCCACGGCCGCCATGCGCGCCGCCATGATGGCCGCGCCGCTGGGCGACGACGTGTTCGGCGACGACCCGACGGTCAACGCGCTGCAGGAACGCATCGCGGCGCTGACCGGCAAGGAGGCCGCGCTGTTCATGCCTTCGGGCACACAGAGCAACCTCTGCGGCATCCTGGCGCATTGCGGTCGCGGCGACGAATACATCGTCGGCCAGCTGGCCCACACCTACCGCTACGAAGGTGGCGGCGCGGCGGTGTTCGGCAGCGTGCAGCCACAACCGCTGACGCAGGACGCCCAGGGCCGCATGGCGCTGGCCGACATTGCGGCCGCGATCAAGCCCGACGACCCGCACTTCGCGCGCACCCGTCTGCTGTGCCTGGAAAACACCTGGAACGGCCATGTGATGCCCGACGACTACCTGCGCGGTGCCACGGCGCTGGCGCGCGAGCAGGGGCTCAACACGCATCTGGACGGCGCGCGGGTGTTCAATGCGGCGGTGGCCTCGGCCGCGCCGGGGCAGGGGGCTTTTGGCCGCCTGCGCGAGATCGCCGACCACTTCGACAGCCTCTCGGTCTGCTTCAGCAAGGGTCTCGGTGCGCCGGTGGGCTCGGCCCTGTGCGGATCGCAGGAACTGATCAACCGCGCCCGCCGCATCCGCAAGATGGCCGGTGGCGGCCTGCGCCAGGCGGGCCTGCTGGCCGCCTGCGCGCTGCACGCGCTGGACCACCATGTGGACCGGCTGGCCGAGGACCACGCGAACGCGCGCCGCCTGGCCGACGGTCTGGCGGGCATCGAAGGCCTGACGGTGAGGTCGGCACAGACCAACATCGTCTTCGTCGATGTGGCCGATGGCCGCGGCCCGGCCCTGCTCGACTTCCTCAAGGCACACGGCGTGCTGGCCACGGGCCTGATCGGCCTGCGCTTCGTCACGCACCTCGACGTGGATGCGGCCGGCATCGATCACGCCGTCGCCACCGTGCGGCGCTTCTTCGCCGAAGCGCCCGCTGCGCCGGACGGCGCAGGACGCACCGGCCCTTACTGAGCCCCAGCGGAAAGACGCCATGCCCGACACGACGCAACTGCTGGTGTTCATCGCGGCGGGCTGGCTGCTCAACCCGACGCCCGGGCCCGACGTGCTCTACATCGTCAGCAGCGCGCTGCGCAGCGGCGTGCGCGCCGGCACCGTGGCGGCGCTGGGCATCGTCAGCGGCTGCTTCGTGCATGTGTTCGCGGCGGCGATCGGTGTCGGTGCCTTGCTGGCCACGTCCGCGACCGCCTTCACCGTGCTCAAGTGGGTGGGGGCGGCCTACCTGGTGTGGATGGGGGTGAAACTGTGGCTGGCCAAGGGCGGCTCGTCGGTGGTGCCCACAGCGGTTGAAGCGGCCGCCATCGCGCCGGACCTGTGGCGCGTCTACCGCCAGGGTTTCCTCACCAACGTGCTCAACCCCAAGGTGGCGCTGTTTTTCCTGGCCTTCGTGCCGCAGTTCATTCCGCCGGGCACCGAGGACAAGGTGGCCGCCTTCCTGCTGCTGGGCCTGCTGTTCAACCTCAACTCGCTGCCGATCAACTTCGGCTACGCCTGGCTCGCCGGCTGGGCCTCGCGCCGTGTGGGTGCGGTGCAGCGCGCCATGCACTGGATGGACCGCGCCGCCGGCCTTATGTTCATCGGCTTTGGCCTCAAGCTCGCCCTGTCGGACAATCCCTCCCGCTGACCCTCGGAGACCATCCATGCCCCACGCCCACAAGATCACCCCGCAGGAAGCCCTGCAACGCACCATCGAACACCGCGAGATCTTCCACGACGAGATGCTGCACCTGATGCGGCTGATCATGAGCGGCGAGATGTCGCCGGTGATGATGGCCGCCTTCATCACCGGCCTGCGCGTAAAGAAGGAAACCATCGGCGAAATCACCGCCGCCGCACAGGTGATGCGCGAGTTCTCGACCAAGGTGCACGTGGCCGACAAGACGCATCTGGTGGACATCGTGGGGACGGGTGGTGACGGCTCGCACACCTTCAACATCTCCACCTGCTCCATGTTCGTGGCCGCCGCCGCGGGCGCCAAGGTCAGCAAGCACGGCGGGCGCAGCGTCTCCAGCAAGAGCGGCAGCGCCGATGTGCTGGAGAGCCTGGGCATCAACATCAACCTGTCGCCCGACGCGATCGCGCGTTGCATCGCGCAGGTGGGCCTGGGCTTCATGTTTGCGCCCAACCACCACCCGGCCATGAAAAACGTGGCGCCGGTGCGCCGAGAGTTGGGGATGAAGACTATCTTCAACATCCTGGGGCCGCTAACCAACCCGGCTTCGGCGCCGAACATCCTGATGGGCGTGTTCCACCCCGACCTGGTCGGCATCCAGGTGCGTGCGCTGCAGCGCCTGGGCGCCGAGCATGCGGTGGTGGTCTACGGCCGCGACGGCATGGACGAGGTCTCGCTGGGTGCGGCCACCATGGTCGGCGAGCTCAAGAACGGCGAGATCGCCGAGTACGAAATCCACCCCGAGGATTTCGGCCTGACCATGGCCAGCAGCCGGGCGCTGCGGGTGGAGACGCCCGAAGACTCCAAGGCCATGCTGATGGGCGTCTTGAACAACAGCGATGAGCCGGCCCTCAAGGCCGCGAAAGACATCGTGGCGCTCAACGCCGGGGTCGCGCTGTACGCCGCCAACGTGACCGCCGACATGAAGGAAGGCATCGCGCTGGCGCGCCGCACCATCGAGTCCGGCGCCGCGGCCGCCAAGCTGCGCGATCTGCAGGCCTTCACCCAGTCGGCGACCGCCGGCGCGGGCGGCTGAGGTGCGCCGTGCCGGTCTGGCTGCAGAACGAAGGCGCCTGGATCGCGCTCGGGGTCTCGGCCCTGTTCATCATCGCCGGCGTGGTCATGCACCGCGTCATCAAGCAGGTGCTGCAAACCCCGCAGCCCGAGAAAGCACAGAAGCATGAGTGACATCCTGAACCAGATCGTGGCGGTCAAGCACGAAGAGATCGCCGCCGCGCGCAAGAAGAAGCCGCTGGAAGTGGTCCGCTTCGACGCCGAAAGCCGCGTGCTCACGCGCGACTTCGAAGGCGCCCTGCGCACCAGGATCGCGGCCGGCCAGGCTGCGGTGATCGCCGAAATCAAGAAGGCCAGCCCCAGCAAGGGCGTGATCCGCGCCGATTTCATCCCGGCCGACATCGCCCAGAGCTACGCCGAGGGCGACGGCAAGATCAGCGCGGCCTGCCTGTCGGTGCTGACCGACCAGCAGTTTTTTCAGGGCAGCATCGACTACCTCAAACAGGCCCGTGCCAGCTGCGATTTGCCGGTGCTGCGCAAGGACTTCATGGTCGACCCGTACCAGGTCTACGAATCCCGCGCCATGGGCGCGGACTGCATCCTGCTGATCGCCGCCTGCCTGGACGATGCGCAGATGGCCGATCTGGAGGCCATCGCGCTGGGCATGAACATGTCGGTGCTGGTGGAGGTGCACGACCGCGAGGAGTTGCAGCGCGCGCTCAAGCTCCGGACGCCCTTGCTGGGCATCAACAACCGCGATCTGCGCACGTTTGACGTGACGCTGCAGACCACGCTGGACATGCTGCCGGACGTGCCGGCCGACCGACTGCTGGTCACCGAGTCCGGCATCCTCACCCGCGCCGACGTGCAGATCATGCGCGCGGCGAACGTGAACGCCTTCCTGGTCGGCGAGACCTTCATGCGCGCGCCCGAGCCCGGGCTGGCGCTGGCCGAGCTGTTCGCCTGAGCGCCATGCGGCAGGGAACCCTGGATTGGGGCGGACCAGAGGCGCAGGTGCCGGTGACCGTGAGCGTGCCCTGGCTGCGGGAGATCGATCCGTCGCAGTGGCCGGTGGGGGATGGCTGGCGCCCTGTGCTGGACCGCTTCTGGGCCGGCCGGGCAGGTCAGGGTTTGTTGGCCTTTTTGCGAGGCCGACTGAGCGAGGCCGCGGTGATCTACCCGACCGAGCCGCTGCGGGCGCTGTCCTGGGGCGGTCCGGACGAGGTTCGCGCCGTGATCGTCGGTCAGGACCCGTACCATGGCCCGGGTCAGGCCGAGGGGCTGGCCTTCTCGGTGCCACCGGGGGTGCGCACGCCACCGAGCCTGCGCAACGTCTTCAGGAACTGCAGCGTGACCTGGGGTTGGCGATGCCTGCCGAAGGGTCCCTGCTGCCCTGGGTGCGTCAAGGCGTGTTGCTGCTCAACACCTGCCTGACGGTGGAGGATGGGCAGGCGGGTTTGCCACGCGGGACAAGGGTGGGAGGCACTGACGGACGCCGTGATTGAGGCCTGCGCCGCCTCGATGGACGGAAAGGTGTTCATGCTTTGGGGGGCCATGCGCAGAAAAAGGCGGCGGCGATCGATGCCTCACGCCACCTGGTGTTGTGCGCCAACCATCCTTCGCCGCTGTCGGCCAGCCGCGGGCCGGCGCCGTTTCTGGGGTGCGGGCACTTTGGCGCCGCCAACCGCTGGTTGTCGGCCCAGGGCCGGCCCCCGATCGACTGGGATCTGACTCAACGCAAGTGACATGGCCAAAAAAACCGTGGCAAGGCATCGCGCTGGCGCGCCGCACCATCGAGTCCGGCGCCGCGGCCGCCAAGCTGCGCGATCTGCAGGCCTTCACCCAGTCGGCGACCGCCGGCGCGGGCGGCTGAGGTGCGCCGTGCCGGTCTGGCTGCAGAACGAAGGCGCCTGGATCGCGCTCGGGGTCTCGGCCCTGTTCATCATCGCGGCGTGGTCATGCACCGCGTCATCAAGCAGGTGCTGCAAACCCGCAGCCCGAGAAAGCACAGAAGCATGAGTGACATCCTGAACCAGATCGTGGCGGTCAAGCACGAAGAGATCGCCGCGCGCGCAAGAAGAAGCCGCTGGAAGTGGTCCGCTCGACGCCGAAAGCCGCGTGCTCACGCGCGACTTCGAAGGCGCCCTGCGCACCAGGATCGCGGCCGGCCAGGCTGCGGTGATCGCCGAAATCAAGAAGGCCAGCCCCAGCAAGGGCGTGATCCGCGCCGATTTCATCCCGGCCGACATCGCCCAGAGCTACGCGAGGGCGACGGCAAGATCAGCGCGGCCTGCCTGTCGGTGCTGACCGACCAGCAGTTTTTTTCAGGGCAGCATCGACTACCTCAAACAGGCCCGTGCCAGCTGCGATTTGCCGGTGCTGCGCAAGGACTTCATGGTCGACCCGTACCAGGTCTACGAATCCCCGCGCCATGGGCGCGGACTGCATCCTGCTGATCGCCGCCTGCCTGGACGATGCGCAGATGGCCGATCTGGAGGCCATCGCGCTGGGCATGAACATGTCGGTGCTGGTGGAGGTGCACGACCGCGAGGAGTTGCAGCGCGCGCTCAAGCTCCGGACGCCCCTTGCTGGGCATCAACAACCGCGATCTGCGCACGTTTGACGTGACGCTGCAGACCACGCTGGACATGCTGCCGGACGTGCCGGCCCGACGACTGCTGGTCACCGAGTCCGGCATCCTCACCCGCGCCGACGTGCAGATCATGCGCGCGGCGAACGTGAACGCCTTCCTGGTCGGCGAGACCTTCATGCGCGCGCCCGAGCCCGGGCTGGCGCTGGCGAGCTGTTCGCCTGAGCGCCATGCGGCAGGGAACCCTGGATTGGGGCGGACCAGAGGCGCAGGTGCCGGTGACCGTGAGCGTGCCCTGGCTGCGGGAGATCGATCCGTCGCAGTGGCCGGTGGGGGATGGCTGGCGCCCTGTGCTGGACCGCTTCTGGGCCGGCCGGGCAGGTCAGGGTTTGTTGGCCTTTTTGCGAGGCCGACTGAGCGAGGCCGCCGGTGATCTACCCGACCGAGCCGCTGCGGCGCTGTCCTGGGGCGGTCCGGACGAGGTTCGCGCCGTGATCGTCGGTCAGGACCCGTACCATGGCCCGGGTCAGGCCGAGGGGCTGGCCTTCTCGGTGCCACCGGGGGTGCGCACGCCACCGAGCCTGCGCAAAGTCTTCAAGGAACTGCAGCGTGACCTGGGGTTGGCGATGCCTGCCGAAGGGTCCTGCTGCCCTGGGTGCGTCAAGGCGTGTTGCTGCTCAACACCTGCCTGACGGTGGAGGAATGGGCAGGCGGGTTGCCACGCGGGACAAGGGTGGGAGGCACTGACGGACGCCGTGATTGAGGCCTGCGCCGCCTCGATGGACGGAAAGGTGTTCATGCTTTGGGGGGGCCATGCGCAGAAAAAGGCGGCGGCGATCGAGCCTCACGCCACCTGGTGTTGTGCGCCAACCATCCTTCGCCGCTGTCGGCCAGCCGCGGGCCGCGCCGTTTCTGGGGTGCGGGCACTTTGGCGCCGCCAACCGCTGGTTGTCGGCCCAGGGCGGCCCCGATCGACTGGGATCTGACTCAACGCAAGTGACATGGCCAAAAAACCGTGGCATAATGTTGGGCTGCGTTGTGGAGGGGTGGCCGAGTGGTAAAGGCAGCAGACTGTAAATCTGCCCGCATAGCGTACGCTGGTTCGAATCCAGCCTCCTCCACCAATGGCTTCAAGCGTTTTGGGCGTTTGTGCGGGAGTAGTTCAATTGTAGAACCTCAGCCTTCCAAGCTGATGACGCGGGTTCGATTCCCGTCTCCCGCTCCATCGAAGGCCCCAGGTTCTTGGGTGGCGACGCAGTGATGATTTCCCAGATGCCTGGCGTGTGCCGGGTGTCTTGGCCCATGTGGCTCAGTGGTAGAGCACTCCCTTGGTAAGGGAGAGGTCGCGCGTTCGATCCGCGCCATGGGCACCATATTTGTTCTGGTGTTTCGGCAATTTTGATTTTGGAGCTGAAAATGGCAAAAGAGAAATTTGAGCGGACCAAGCCGCACGTGAACGTGGGCACCATTGGTCACGTGGACCACGGCAAGACGACGCTGACGGCCGCCATCACCACCGTGCTGGCAGCCAAGTTCGGCGGCGCCGCCAAGGCCTACGACCAGATCGACGCGGCCTCCGGAAGAAAAGGCCGCGGCATCACCATCAACACCGCCCACGTGGAATACGAAACGGCCAACCGCCACTACGCCCACGTCGACTGCCCAGGCCACGCCGACTACGTCAAGAACATGATCACCGGTGCCGCCCAGATGGACGGCGCCATCCTGGTGTGCTCGGCCGCCGACGGCCCGATGCCCCAGGACCCGCGAACACATCCTGCTGGCCCGCCAAGTAGGCGTACCGTACATCATCGTGTTCCTGAACAAGTGCGACATGGTGGACGACGCCGAACTGCTGGAACTGGTCGAAATGGAAGTGCGCGAGCTGCTCTCCAAGTACGACTTCCCCGGCGACGACACCCCCATCGTCAAGGCTCGGCCAAGCTGGCCCTCGAAGGCGACAAGGGTCCCTTGGGTGAAGAAGCCATCATGAAGCTGGCCGACGCACTGGACAGCTACATCCCCACGCCTGAGCGCGCGGTGGACGGGCCTTCCTGATGCCCGTCGAAGGACGTGTCTCCCATCTCCGGTCGTGGCACCGTGGTGACCGGCCGTATCGAGCGCGGCATCGTCAAGGTCGGCGAAGAAATCGAGATCGTCGGCATCTCCGCGACACGCAAAAGACCATCTGCACCGGCGTGGAAATGTTCCGCAAGCTGATGGACAGGGTCAGGCTGGCGACAACGTCGGTATCCTGCTGCGCGGCACCAAGCGCGAAGAAGTGCAGCGCGGCCAGGTGCTGTGCAAGCCGGCTCGATCAAGCCGCACACGCACTTCACCGGTGAGGTGTATGTGCTGAGCAAGGACGAAGGTGGCCGTCACACGCCGTTCTTCAACAACTACCGCCCGCAGTTCTACTTCCGCACCACCGACGTGACCGGTGCCATCGAGCTGCCCGAGGGCAAGGAAATGGTGATGCCTGGTGACAACGTGTCGATCACGGTCAAGCTGATCGCCCCGATCGCGATGGAAGAAGGTCTGCGTTTCGCCATCCGCGAAGGCGGCCGTCCCGTCGGCGCCGGCGTGGTGGCCAAGATCATTGCCTAATTGCCCTGCGAGGGGCACCAGCCAGTAGGGGTATAGCTCAATTGGCAGAGCGTCGGTCTCCAAAACCGAAGGTTGTAGGTTCGATTCCTACTGCCCCTGCCACCCGACAGAACGCTTGAAGCCGGAAGCCCGGCGCCGTTTGCAGGGTGGTTTTCAGGCCCACCGAAGTCCGAAAGGTTTCAGGGAGCAAAGACCCCAGGACACGCAAGCCCACCTGAAGCCTTTCGGACTTCGGTGGGCCTGAAAACCACCCTGCAAACGGCGCCGGGCTTCCGGCTTCAAGCGTTCTGTCGGGTGGCAGGGCAGTAGGAATCGAACCTACAACCTTCGGTTTTGGAGACCGACGCTCTGCCAATTGAGCTATACCCCTACTGGCTGGTGCCCCTCGCAGGGCAATTAGGCAATGATCTTGGCAACCACGCCGGCGCCGACGGTACGGCCACCTTCACGGATGGCGAAACGCAGACCTTCTTCCATCGCGATCGGGGCGATCAGCTTGACCGTGATCGACACGTTGTCACCAGGCATCACCATTTCCTTGCCCTCGGGCAGCCTCGATGGCACCGGTCACGTCCGTCGTGCGGAAGTAGAACTGCGGGCGGTAGTGTTGAAGAACGGCGTGTGACGGCCACCTTCGTCCTTGCTCAGCACATACACCTCACCGGTGAAGTGCGTGTGCGGCTTGATCGAGCGGGCTTGCACAGCACTGGCCGCGCTGCACTTCTTCGCGCTTGGTGCCGCGCAGCAGGATACCGACGTTGTCGCCAAGCCTGACCCTGGTCCAGCAGCTTGCGGAACATTTCCACGCCGGTGCAGATGGTCTTTTGCGTGTCGCGGAGATGCCGACGATCTCGATTTCTTCGCCGACCTTGATGATGCCGCGCTTCGATACGGCCGGTCACCACGGTGCCGCGACCGGAGATGGAGAACACGTCTTCCACGGGCATCAGGAAGGCGCCGTCCACCGCGCGCTCAGGCGTGGGGATGTAGCTGTCCAGTGCGTCGGCCAGCTTCATGATGGCTTCTTCACCCAAGGGACCCTTGTCGCCTTCGAGGGCCAGCTTGGCCGAGCCTTGACGATGGGGGTGTCGTCGCCGGGGAAGTCGTACTTGGAGAGCAGCTCGCGCACTTCCATTTCGACCAGTTCCAGCAGTTCGGCGTCGTCCACCATGTCGCACTTGTTCAGGAACACGATGATGTAGGGCACGCCCACCTGGCGGGCCAGCAGGATGTGCTCGCGGGTTTGCGGCATCGGGCCGTCGGCGGCGAGCACACCAGGATGGCGCCGTCCATCTGGGCGGCAACGGTGATCATGTTCTTGACGTAGTCGGCGTGGCCTGGGCAGTCGACGTGGGCGTAGTGGCGGTTGGCCGTTTCGTATTCCACGTGGGCGGTGTTGATGGTGATGCCGCGGGCCTTTTCTTCCGGAGCCGCGTCGATCTGGTCGTAGGCCTTGGCGGCGCCGCCGAACTTGGCTGCCAGCACGGTGGTGATGGCGGCCGTCAGCGTCGTCTTGCCGTGGTCCACGTGACCAATGGTGCCCACGTTCACGTGCGGCTTGGTCCGCTCAAATTTCTCTTTTGCCATTTTTCAGCTCCAAAATCAAAATTGCCGAAACACCAGAACAAATATGGTGCCCATGGCGCGGATCGAACGCGCGACCTCTCCCTTACCAAGGGAGTGCTCTACCACTGAGCCCAAGGGCCAAGACACCGGCACACGCCAGGCATCTGGGAAATCATCACTGCGTCGCCACCCAAGAACCTGGGGCCTTCGATGGAGCGGGAGACGGGAATCGAACCCGCGTCATCAGCTTGGAAGGCTGGGGTTCTACCATTGAACTACTCCCGCACAAACGCCCAAAACGCTTGAAGCCATTGGTGGAGGAGGCTGGATTCGAACCAGCGTACGCTATGCGGGCAGATTTACAGTCTGCTGCCTTTAACCACTCGGCCACCCCTCCACAAACGCAGCCCAACATTA